>JAQIWJ010000386.1:0-22433 GCA_034695185.1 Discolaimus major
GTTTCCCCTCCCCACAGGAGCGGTTCGCCGAATGGAAGACGCAACGAACGACGCAGACGAAGTCCGAGCAAAAGCCGATCACGATCGTTGGAGAATAACAAGAAATCGGAACGGTAAGATTTCATACACATCACACATTAGTGATGCTGAGAATGCCGATTTTCAGGTCGCCTCGCGAGAATCGTTCTCGATCACGATCCAATAGCAGGTGAATCGAGAAATTCGGCGGACGTGGCGATGATTTCGAGGATCAGTATGAATTTTGCCTTTTTGGCCGGGGCTCATTTTATATTTTTGCATTCGTCGATTACTTTGGGATGTATCATTGATACGGGCATGATAATAATAATTCGAGATTGATCTAAATCGTGATCTGAAGCTTCTTCTTGGCTTCGATTTCTTGCCTGAAATGAAATCACTCTGTGAATATTATTATTGATATGCAAAATGGGCTTACTTTATTCTTCGTCCTTCAATTTCCTGCATGATATCCTTGCTCTTCTCTTCTTTTAATTCGCATTCACGTATCGAGAATCGTAATTTGTCCAAACAATCCGCCACGTTCAAGGACGCCACTCGAGTTCGATCGCTTCGAACGGTGAAGAATCCGTCTTTATCGATCCGATATTGGTACTGAAAGGGAGGATAGTCAGTATAGAAATCAATATCTCCCTGGAATGCCTTGCCTTTCGAAAGAATTCATCTTTGACCGAACTCGGTATCCAATCGCATTTCTCCGTCGGGAATCGAATTTCGGCTACTCGCGAATCTTCGGTATCGAATCGTACTTGAACTCTGTCCAATGGGATGAATCCGTTGAATTCTTTATCCTTCGATTTCGATGGTTGGATCTGAAAAGGGGATTCCGTCTGAGTTTGGATATTGGAGAACCAACTTCAGGTTGGCGAGTCCGAGATTAGGATCAGCCAGCTTCAGTTTGGATCAGGCTGAACCCAAATTCAGTAACCAGATCATTCTGGTCCTGATCCAGAATCCTGAAGATAGCTATCCAAACCATGGTTTGGACGAACCATGATCCATGCCGAAATCATAAATTCACTTACCGGAATGCTAATCTCTTTTGATGTATTCGGATACAATCGATCCAAACTGTACGGACTTCTGTACGACCTCGTGATCGATATCCATATTGGAATCCTTCGGCAAATCCTCAACGATCGTTCCAAATTCGCCATTGATTTGCTAGATATTCAACGCTTATGTTCATAAAATCACTTCAAAATTTCAAAATACGAGTATAAACTTCAAATCAATAACAAGCAGTCGATGATTATTTTGTTCAAATTTAATAAAATTTTGCACATCCGAATATTTTCATCAAGAGAAACAAACATCAACGGCACGTTTAAAGAAGAAAAAAATGCAGACGCAGTCTCACTCATAATTACGGCCCTCATGAATTCATGGTTTGAATGCGGTTCTAACCGAACATTTCTCATCGTCCTAAGCAGATCATACCAAATATCGCAATAATCCGTGCCTTTATAAGTTGTGTAGCCGAACAAAATGCGTCGCCTTCCATCGGGACAAGCGTGCGAACGTTTTTTTTCCTCGAATTGATTGACCCACGAATTGAATAAACGAATAGAATATCCACCAATGCGATTAAAGAATACGAGGATAAATTCCAAACGATGCTCTCCATTCCGTCCCAAATTCGTTGACGAATGTTCCAAATACGAAGAAATCGAAGAAATAGGCCATATTCATTTTAAGTAAACTCTCCGTAAGCCGAACCAATTATTGGATGATATCCAACAGTTCATTCATTTCGGCTGTACTTGGCTGACGGTCCACCGCTGTCCGCGTTCGTTGTCAACGGTGATTCGGCCCTTCTTTTGGAATTGGAGGCGGCCACTGCTGCTGCCGCCGCCGCCATGTTGCTATTGATGATGGACGATGGGTTTTGCGACAACATGGACGGTATGAATGCCGACGATCCATTGGGAGCAATACGATACATGGCGTCCGTGAATGTTCCCAATTGCGCTAGACCACCCGCCGATGCCAAGAAATTCAGTCCAGGTTGGCCGGAAATCGGCGGTAATCCAGCAGCAGCTGCCGCCGCCGCCGCCGCCAATGCCAAATTGTAGTTTTGAACAGCGTTTTGAACTGGAATACCGGCCGATTGTAGAAGCGATGAATAGGCGGCCGCTCGTGCAGCGTTCAATACACCTTCCGCGTGTTGAGCCCAACTCAACGGGCTGGCGGGTGCCGAATGATGTCGTCCACCCAATAACGTTGACGTATCCAAACTCAACGCCGCGTTCTTCATAATTCCAGCGCCGCTGTTGTCGCCGTTACTACCATCGCTGGCTGCTCGAACCGCCGTCGGTTTCGTATGATGATGATAATGATCGTCTCGGAAAGCACCGACGTTTGTTGCCAATTCACCGGGCGTTGCTCTCGGCGTCGTTTGAACAGTCAATTGAGATTTGGCCGATTTCTGCGCTAATCCTTCTCCACCGATGGAACGTGCGAACGCTTTGGCTCCTTGCGCCAACAATTCTCGTACCGGAGTCGTGGATAGCGATTTCGATCCACCACGGTTCGGATTTGTTCCAGAATTCTGACGGCTTCGGCTTTCCTCGGCGATCGCTTTTAACGCGGACGTCTCCACGGTGGCCACTTGAACGAATGACGGAGGACTGTGGCATAATTGCAGACGTTGACGACCATCCGCCGCATTCTTACGCACCGCAAATGTCCCACCGCCGCCTGAATGATGATGCACTAAAAATTCAGGTTTTAAATTGATTTCATTCTTAATTGCGGCAACACCGCTTACCTCTTCCCATAGCAATGCTGTTCACATCACACTCGATTAGATTGGCCGCGCCTGAAACAAGAATCCTCACTGTCTCATTCGCATTTAACAATTAATCCTCTTACCAAATCCTTTTGGAGATGATGGTGCACTTTGGCTGTATCGCGGATTCAATTGTATTGGACTGAACGCCAGCAAACGTCGTCGTTCTAGTGATGCGATTCTCGAAGCCGCTTTCGTGGATGGTAACGGATCCGAATGAGCTTCGCCTTGACCATTGATGTTGGTTTTTGCGAGGTGAATTGGCGTACTTCTTGCGGACGATGGTGAAATATTCGCTTCACGCACGGATGATTCTAAAATCCAAGTTATTTGTGATGTATGTTTTGAAAAAGATGCTGCCTAAACTTACTTGGTACCACGGAAATCGAAAGCCTTTCTGAACTTTCTTCTGATTTCGTTGTTGATTGCGTGCCACTCGAATTCATCGCCTCTTGACTGTTGTATCCGTTTGAGACTGGTCGATGTCCACTCGTACCAATGTCTTCGGTCCTCTTCACGTCTGCTTTCGAGAACGACGCACTAGCTGCCAAGACGCTCGCCAAATTGGACGATGACGCTGGTCGTGTCAATTGCTTATGGGGGAATTCGAATGCGCTCGTTCCGCTGCTGGATAATAACGTGCTGACGCCTTGAATTCCGGTGCTGCTGTGGAACGACACTGACAGCGGCGAAATGGCCAACGGTCTTGCAATTCCGCCTGGACCCGCTGCGACGGCTTTCATCATACTTGGTGATGCTGGTGCGGACCTAAAATAAAAAGGATATGAGATGACATTAAACGCCAGTAGGTTGGTAACCTCACACTCATTCTAAATGCGTACCTGATTTTAGAAGCCGATTCAGCTTTCAATGCCGATGGACGGCTGGAGGTAGAAGATGTACCGGTACCGCCGGCGCCATTTCGATGACGCCGTCGTCGATGTGCGAATTGGATGAGTTTCGGCTCCGACATTGGATCCAGGCGCCAAAAACTTCCTTTACCCGGCTCGTCTTGAGAACGCGGAACTTTGACGAAATAACGATTCAGCGATAAATTGTGCCTGATCGAATTCTGAAAAAGAATCGGGACTCATTGCCTTGGAGGAAATTCAATACGAACTTTCATACCTGCCAGCCTTTATCGCACGTTCGATAATATGGATAATTCTTCGTAATAAATGCGTAAATTCCACTCAACGTCAATTGGTGATCCGGCGTGCTGGCAATGGCTTGGACGATCAGCTGAGCGTAGCTGTACGGTGGTTTTCCATCACGATCCATCTCGCCCATATCCCCTGCACCAATGTCACTGCCATCTGAAAGAAAATTTGACATTACGACTGCTTCAAATTGTAGCAGCAACGTTTTACCTTCCAAAATAGATTCATCAAACGATTCATCCACGCCTCGATCGAGATTGGATTTATCGCTCGTGTCGACCACCAACGGAGACACCGCTGCTTGTTTGATCGTCGATGCAAATGCCCTTGGACTAATCGGACCAACAGGGCTCCCGCTAAAAGAGGAAAGCATTTGAGTATAATATGCTCTCAGCAGCAAATTCAGTTGCTTACCTGACAGATTCAACGGGCAAATGGCAATGTCCTGAGAACGGCAACGTGGCCACAGCCGCCGCTCCGCTATCAATGGAGATCGATCCGGTCGTGCTTGGGGATATTGATAGGGGTCCAAACGAATTCTCCTGTTTCACGCTTTGTGTCGGTGCTTGATTCGTCGTAATTTGCTGCCGCGGCAGAGCCGAAAAATTCAGCCGAACGTTTGTACTTGGAAACCTGAGCACGCACCTGAAATAAAGGGTAGCAATTAAGTTTTCAGCAGAACATTCCATTGTGCTACTCAATGTCATGCTTGTGTTCTCGACTTCAATAAAGGCTTCATGAGATGCTGATGCAAGCATAATAATTGCATCACAAGAAGGCAACTGAGCCTAGAAGTCTATTCAGAAACGCTCAGGGATGGTAATCAAGCCTTTTCAAAGGACCAAAATATCATCCCAAGAATCCCACGGTGCTTTCTGTGGGATTTTCATAGCAATACAAAATAATCGAAGAAAGAATACTCGACTTACTCAGCGGGAACAGGCGTCGGTGGCAGACCTTTCTTATGTAAATGCTGATCGATGAAAATACCGTTTTTCCCATTACAATGTAAATACCATCGCCCGTCGTCCGTCTTGTAATTCAATTCAATATGAGCTCGGCTAATGTACGAGTTCTCTTTCAGGCCAATATCCGCCGGACAATGTCCACTTTCGCGACCGACCACTAGTCGATGCTTGCACACGAAATACGTCGTCTCGTCCGTATCCACTCGAGCCAAAGCCGTCCTTTCCGATTCGCTGTGATCATTGGTATCTTCTTTATTGTCCGTCGTAGACGAATCGGCGAATAACCATCGAATATCTCGATTCTTTCCACTTTCTTCTCCTCCGTTCGATTCGGACGTGGGACGAGAATTGATCACGGATTGATCGTTGCCATTTCGCAACGATAAAAGAACTAAAGCGTCTTCCTCCATCAATTAAATTCTTGATTCGGTCGAAACGGTAATTTAGAATGTCCGGAAATTTCAATCGACGATTGGAACGCGTTTCGTTTTGATCAATAATAATATTCAAGGGCTGTTTTCTTCGTGGTTGTTGAAAAAAAAACGCCGGCCAGCGGCTGACGATGACGATGAAGCCTGAAAAATGAGGGGAATATGAGAATTGCTGCCAAAAACACGCGTTTATGGTTGTGACGGGGCAACAGGCAGCTCACAGCCATTCGGTTTGGTTTCGCGATGACGGCTGGCTTGGCTGCGGTGGTGGCAAGTAGGTATTCAACAAACGCCACAGCAAAATCGTCAGGCCAAGAAAATTTTCCAGGCAAATATTACAACTAGGTACCATTTGAAACGTACTATTGTAAACGATAGAAAATGACGTGCATGGTGTAACTACTCGTATTTGGTCGTGCATAAATTGCACGGGCACGTTTTTCTGGACGATGTTCTATCCTATATCTCTACGCGACCACCAAATATGCAGAATATATAACTCGATCGCGCTCCCATTCTTTCCACCTACGTTCTCTCCTATCCCCCCTCTTTCTCTCGCCCAACCAATATATATCGCCAGAAAATACGAAGTGAGAAAACAGCGAAAGGCTGGCAGCAATGCATTTCGCCTTTTCAATTCCACTCCGCGTTTCAGCAGCAGCCGAATCTAACGCCAGCATGCCAGTAGAAAACTGCGGAGTAGCGGAAAACGCGTTGGCATACCCCTGGACCCAGCTCAAGCTGTCAGCCGCCAGCCAGCCGGCCTGAAGCCAAGAAAATATTGAACATTGGCGAGCAAACTAACGAGCACGACGAAAACGCCGAGATAGAAACGAAGCGCCCAGCCAACACATAACGGCGGCTTTCCCAAGGCCCGTAGCCAAAGCCGAGTCTAGTGTTCAACCAAGCAAAGTAACTACGCGCAAGTTAGAAGCAAGTTTCTTCTTCTTCAACACGCTCACTCTCTCTGCGCTCGATGGCTACACATGCACGCAAAAGCGACACAAAACGACTGAAAGCACCCAGCAAGGCATTTTCTTATCGGCCTTCCTCGTCTCCCCCCTCCCCACACGTCTTTTTCAAGCGTAGAACTTCCTCTACGCCCGTTTCAAAAACATACATCGATGCTGAGAAGAAAACGCGAAAAAGAAAACCGAACTAGCCCAGATATTTGCAAGCAAACCAGCATTTGCAAAAAGGGGACAAAGTTTTGAAAAAAGCCAAGGCCTGGTTTTCCCCGGCCCCTCTTTCTTGCCAGTTCAGGAATTGGCAAACCGGAACGCCAACAACGCGAAATGGCTTCATCGATTTAGGAGACGCCAACCGAATTACTTTCGCTCGATAATAAAACATTCACTAGTAGGTAAAAAAAGGAATACCAACGACACAATTCAGTATTGTCTAATGCCGAAATTTCTCAGCCACCAAAACCACCCGGATCAGCTGAGAGGCAAAAGGAGGAAATGCGGCTGGCAAGAAAAACCACAGGGCAGGGCCGCAACATTCGTCACGGCTAACGGAAAATCTCTCAATTCGAATACGCGTGGAATATACCCACGCGTAAAATCCGGGAACCCAAATTTCCCTATCCACGATTCAAAGTGCATTTTCGTCCGAGCAGACCCGATTTTTCTGATTAGGCAATTCAAATCGATATTGCCAACGTAATATCATGCCAATTTTTATATAAAATTCAACATTAGCCAGTGAGGCTACATGTGTTTACAGTACGCCCCAACTAGTGCCAAGGAATAATATAAAAACGAGCCTAGTTCCCTTTCTCTCGGCTCAAAATGACGATCATCGTCAGTCACAGCCGAGGCCCTGGCTGGCATAGAATCAAAATGCGAATGTACAAGTTCATTGCATTCACTCAACCAGGCAAAGGCAAAGGCAGCAAGCACAGCAGGCAGAGAGTGACGCAAAAACTTTGGTCTTCATCCAACCATCCAGTTCGAACGGACATTGCTCCTCCGCCCCGGCTGTTCCTGCTTGCAAATTCTCTCCTGGGGCACGAGGAAAAAAGCTCCACGTATATTGCGAATGGGAAAAATATGTATACATCATGTGCTGACTTTGCAAAAAGATCGATTTTTGCAAAATACGTTTTGCATTTTTGCAAAAACTCAAAATCCGATGTAGGATATTAATTGGCTTTGCTAATTTGCGCATCGCAAGCGGAATTTTTGCAATGCATTCTTGCAAAAACCGTGAATTTCTTCATTCCGCGCAGTGCGTACAATGTCGAAAATTCGAATTTGCCGCCTTCGAGACGTTTACGACGACGCATGCTGAATTTACACGTGTGGCTGCCAATTGGTGCGAAATGACGGAAATTCTGGAAAATTTCCATTTCCACAAAAGAAATTCATTCAAGATTTCAAAATTATTTCTAAATAATAAATATTCGGAAAGATTGAAGAAATTGAGTACGCCAATTTAACGCGTTGTCATCGTGATTTTCGAAAATGATGGAAATCTCGGATTTACAAAGTAAGTTGATTTCTAAGATTTTCCAGAATTCTCAAAACATTGACGAATGAATTTACATGTACCATTTCTTTCAGAAATTGGTGTCGGATTGGCGGGTTTCGGCGTCAGTTTCGTCTTATTAGGAATGATATTATTATTCGATAAAGGCCTTCTCGCAATTGGAAATGTAAGTACTCATTTTTGACCACTGGGAAAGTGGATTTTGAGAATTCAGAAGCATAAATGGTTTTCTGAATGAAATCTCGGGGCTTCAAAGCTCCATGATGCTTATCAAACCAGTCTGAATACATTCTTTTTCAGATTTTGTTTATCGCCGGCCTGACGCTCGTGATTGGCGTCGAACGGACGTTACGATTCTTCTTTCAAATGCATAAAATCAAAGGGACGGCCTGTTTCTTCGGCGGTATACTGATCGTTTTATTCGGCTGGCCAATTATCGGAATGATCGTCGAAATGTACGGTTTTATATGCTTATTCGGGTAAGTGAACGATTATTTTACGTTTAGCAGAATCCCATGCTGATCACAGAGATCAGATTGTGGTCTGCATCAGCTGATGCAGGCTGAAAGCATCATCAGCTTTGGCTGATGCCTGAAGTTCTGTCAATATCATTACTAATTCGATACATTTCATTTCAGAGGATTCCTTCCGGTCGCAATCAATTTCTTACGACGTATGCCAGTACTCGGTACTATTCTCAATCTTCCCGGCCTAAGACAGGTATGCTATTTCTGGCCCCAATTATTCTCGTTGGATCTAATGATCTCCATTTCAGCTTTTAGATCGATTAGCGCCGCAATCGAATTCGATGGTATAGTCAGTATACAGATACGATGCGATATTATATATTTTGATGTACAAAGCGAATTTACGGTGGTACGAATGCTGTTTTTGTTCTATTCTTCACTTGGTCCCGAGGAAAAATATTGGCATAAAAGTGCCAAGGAATAAACGAGATCATGAATTATCGAAATGCCTTGTTATCTGATGATTGGATGTTTTATCATCGATATATCCTTTCATTGTATTTTATTCCAATATTCGGTCTTCTCCAATATTTGCATTCGATCTTGGATTTCGCTCATGATCTCGATGCTGGAATGCGAGAAACGTCGATCGCATCGCCTCGTCTAGATATCGGCAAACGATTACCTTTTACGTATCGCTTCCATTCTGAAATACGAAAGCCCCGTGTATGAGATGCAAAACATGGGAATTTGCTTACTGTGAATTCAAATGGACAGTAACGCCGCACATTCGACGAAGATTCTGAAATAGAATTTTTACAGTCATTGGCCATCGCATCCGAATTCAGAAACGTCACTTACAGCATCCGAATTCTCCACGGCCGCTTCTTGGAGAGCGAAATTCTTCGCCGCCACATTGAGCGCCTTAAAAATCGATCCGCAATTTGGACCAGTGATTTTTATGTATTAAATTACCTCAGTACTTTTGGACCCTTTGATCACTTGGCTCAATACGCTTCCCAAATCATTGATCACGTCCACGATTTTCGGCGGCAATTTCGTTTTGCCTTCCAATGCTACTTTCGACATTCTTCCGATCCTGAAAAACAGAATTTCATATTCGGCCGTATCATACATATCACCAAATTCAAAGAAATTGTTCATTATTCAATTTTCATCAATCACGCATGAAATTTTCTGAACGACATTTTTATTCTTCGATTATCCCCAATCAATTAGTCACAGGCCAAGAACACGGCGGAGATACCACGCGTATAAAAAGCATCAAAAAAACCAAGCATCCAATTCGTGCGAATTAGGAAAAGTGGAAATCCAACACTACTACTGATCGATAAAAATAAGAATTGATAAAAACACGACGCGTATCAACATAAATCCAAAAAGAAGTATATCCCCACCCCACAAATTCGATTCGTCCATTCAAAAAAACCGTGACATGAAATCCATAAAAATCCCCACATATCAATAAGAACATGGCTAAGTACACTTAAAAAGCGAAAGCTAGGCGCTCTGAATTGCAAATTTCATCAAAAAGAAAACACGGGAGCGCTAAAATCCAAATATCCTATGCTCAAAAAAATGGGGGAATACAGTAGCAAAATTTGCAGCCTATGCTGAGTCGCTAAAAACATGGGATAATTAGCAAAAAAGAACCAATACTCACACAAAGGCTTCACATCATCAGACAAAAAAATCCTATCACTAAAAACCTCAATGCTTACAAAGCTGCCACCCACTTCCCCACATATAGTAACACTTCAACAATGCTCAAAGCTAAGTCAAGAACTTTAGAATACAAAGGATGAAAATCAAGGATGGCCTATCATGAACCACGTTCATGATCAAGGAGTACGAAAAAATTCAAGAGAAGAAACACATACATACCACCAACCAATATGCCGCCACTTCTTTGACCGCTATCCTCGTGAAAGCGTCCATATTTCGTGATTGAGGAATGGAAGGAGAAAATAACCATATCGAATATACGCGCAAGCCCATAAAATCCGTGCCGTATCGCCGCTTGAACCGATCAAATTCGCTATACGATCGTATGGATCACTTCACGACGACCTGAAAAACGAGGGAACGTTAGTTGGCTTCTGGGGGATTTCACATTCAAAAGCTGCACAAATACAATTGCAAATCTGAGCAATGCACGCTCAAATTCTCGTATTTGCGTGCATCGAATTTGAGGCAGCCGGCTTGCCTTCAGTGCTCGCTTGCTTCAAGCCGAAAGTACCCCTCCCGTGCTCAGGTGTGGTCATAACAGAAACAGCCAAAATAAAGGCAAGCGAAATTCGACAAATTCGCTTTGACCAAAAATGCCCTGCTTTGCTTGCAATACCAACCATAGCCTACATGAAGCGTAGTCCAGAATTCGTAAACGACGAACCAGCTGAAGCGGCGACTACACATCGACGACTACTCGTTGTCCTTCTTCTTATCTTTCTTGGATCGGAGAAACGACGGCGTCTTGAAACCTTTCTTCTTCTTCTTATCTTTCTTATCCGGAGATTTGGAACCGTCAGCCTGAAACAAGCAGTGTTTCTCAATTGGTTCAACAAGAAAATGCAATTTAATGCTCACCTGATGATGAGCCTCTTCATCAGACGCTGCCGTATGTTCAACCAAACCGCTGGCCTCCTCTGAATTAAAAGGTTATTATTAGCTCGAGTCTAATGATTTTCGAACAGGATTTGACCGCAGATAGACCCATTGCAAAGGCAGCATATTAATATTGCAGCATGGATCAAGATTTTTTTCAAATGCACCGCATTGCCATGCATGAAACAGGCTCATGCAAAGAACCGAAATGAGAAGAATACATGCTACCACCCAAAGGCAAGGAGAAGCTGCGTTCGAACAGCAAATTTGACCAAAATAAACGCTTACTTTCGATCCGTCTACCACCAGCGAACCGGTCCGATTTTGAACGTTGGAACCATCCGCCAGACGAGGATGCTACACCAGGAATGAACACATATGATAAATAAGAGAACTCAATGCGAAATGATGCATTGGCATAAAATATCACATTTGATGCAATGCAAGCGCAGGATATATGGTCATATTGACCTTTAGCTATGATAAGGGTCCAGGCCCTTTATGCTAACGAAGTTGAACAGGCAACTTCCACAAATATATCATGTTGCTAGCATCGGGACCAACCGGCTAGCAAAGCGAGCACTGAAGCATTCACGGCCATTCTGACTGCCGGCCGCCATGAATACAGAACATGCGCAGTGCATGCATTTTTGCACAAAAAGCACCACAAATACAGAGTACTTACGCTGCATTTTTCCGGAGCTGATCGTCGTTGTTGGTTCGTGCGAAATGTGCGAGACATGCGAAATGCGTCCAGTGCTGACGTCGAACGTAGTCTCCTTGGCGGCCGAACCTGAAATAAAAGCAGGGATGTATTGACTCGAAATGGAGAAACTGAGTTGTGCTGAACTCAATCATGATGCAGTCAAAGCTTGCAACTTAGGAAACTGATTCCATTGCTTCGCTAATAATACTGCTAACTCCGGAAATTTCTAGCATGCACACAAAATTTGTGCAACATAAAACAGAAAGCTGAATTTCATGCGACGATGTTACCAGACATAGTAGTAACACCGGAATTCGCACCTGCTGCAACATTCGCCATGTGTGCTTGCAGCTCTAATTGCTGTGCTGCTTCCAAAGCACGTTGATGCTCACGTGCCCCTTGCATCAACGAAACTTCTTCTGCAAATTGCAAAAGTGAAAAACGCATAATCCAAGAAGCAGTGCTATGCATTTTCATGTGGTGCTTCAACGCAAACCACCAAATGGTCTCATTCACATGGAGACATAAAGCGCAAGAATCCTCACCAGGCGACTGACTTCCAGCAGTCTCATGATGGTGATGCTGTTCCTCGTCTGTTAGCATTAACGAGAAAGCAGATGACAGATCAGAGATTATGCTTCAGATTTGCTATTGCCAAGACATCCACACACCCCTCGCCAGCAGCAAGACGACTCACATGTGCTTGTGCTTGTGCAACCAGTGAAGCCTTGCGCTCATAAAAGAATTCCTCTTACCGAATGATGAATCCCGTATCGTTCCGGGTGCAGAAACTGGTGCTTCGGGTTTCTTCGTTTCCACATCTCGTATGTACTTCTGAATATCCTCGTCCGTCTCGCTGGCAAATGGATTCGGCTGGTATAATTGGCGATATATTTGAGCGTTGTGACGATACTCTCGGTCGATGATCCCTTTGCTAGCTGCCCCGATAATGATCTTCTCTTGCGTCCCGCTCACTTCGGCATCCTATAAATAAGATTCGCTGTGCTTGATGCGCTTTTATGAAAAATTTGCATTTCGTACTTTCATTTTAGCCGCTTCCTGCCAAGTGACGCCTTCCAAGATTTTCGATTGCGGTCCAG
The DNA here is from genome assembly GCA_034695185.1 of Discolaimus major. Lineage (NCBI taxonomy): Eukaryota > Metazoa > Nematoda > Enoplea > Dorylaimida > Qudsianematidae > Discolaimus > Discolaimus major. The sequence goes on from JAQIWJ010000386.1 coordinate 12,781, forward strand.
CACTGATGTTATCCGCTCTTCGGGCTTCTTTTATCTGAAATGTAAACACTTCAAACCCCAATCTAAATGGGGGAATGGAAACCAGCTTACCGCTCGTTGTTTTTCTTTAAATTCTTTCGGATTCTGCGCAACCGGCGCGAACTGATGAGGAGCATTCACTTTTACCGCCGACGAATGAACTGGACTGGTCGCATCTTGAACCCACTGCAAATAGAAAAGAGGATTACTTGATCATCAAGCTGAGACAAAAATACTGTACCTTCGTCAGTTTTTTTGGCTCCGTCGTACCGGTTTCTTCGAATTCCACTTTCTGATAGACGTTAGGCGAATTTAACCACCGGATTTTCTCTTGATCACGCTTCATTAGCGCTATCTTTTGAGCTCTGAAAGAATGGCCAGCGTTAGATCGAATATTCGAAATTATTCAACATTCTTACATTGCCATGTCGTCTGTTTCATCCATGGCTCCATACGAGCAAGCTGCCGGTGGCACTTCAACGTCGGATTGAGGCGGTGGTGGTGCTTTGCTTCTCAAAATTGGCTGCCGATAAATGTGGCCCGTCCGGAAGCCCTAGTAAAAAGAAACGGTCACCACTTGTGACCATGCAAACAATTTACCCATCTTACCGCATTATCCAGCACTCGCATCCAAGCTTCCCACTCTAATTCCCCAGCTCGCCATCTAATAGCTCCTTCCACTCGCTTCTCCGGACTTTTCATTGCCGATGACGCTGCGACGGATTCATGCATTCGTCGTTGTACTTCTTCGCTCGGTATCGATAGATTTTCTAATCCCGCTCGAGCTGCTCGTACCTGAAAAAAAGCATTAGATTAATTCCAGGCAATGCACACAAGACGACAGATGCACAATACCCGAGCAAGAGGCGGAAACACTTTCAGGTATACAAAACTGAGAATTCTGATGGTGCTGACAGCAGGAAAGCAAACTCATGCAATTCATGCTAGCAGGTGTTAGCAGCCAAAAATGATCAGGGTAAAGATAACCATGCTTCACTATAAAACCGCACATTAACACAATGACAGCTAGCTCTACCTGAGCCTCGCAAGCTTGTATCAGATTGAAAGTCAAATGGAAAACCTCCTCCACCGATTCACCAGCAATAATATAACCACCGCCTTGCAACAATACCACCTGTAGCGGTTCATTTTTGTTAATGTGCGGCCAATAACAGGCAAACATCAGACATTAATTATGCAAATTTTGTTAGTATGATTAGTACCAGCCCTGCATTGCATGCTTTCAAAAATTCCCTACAGCAACTGCTTTCAGAAATATTTACACATCAATTTACAAATGCGTCTCGCCTCGCTCGGGTCTATGCAACCTGTCTCCTCATCAAAATACCTGAGTTTCACACGCTAGGATTAAATGGTACGCCAAACGAAAGGCCTCTTCGACTGATTGACCGCAAGTCACGAATCCATGGTTACGCAATAGCATAACCTAACATGCGCCAATATTATTATCATGGCTAATCTTTCCTTTTTTTTGCATTTTTATGCCAAATAATTTTGAAATTATGAATGCAGAAATTTGAGAACTCTCATATGCAAAGAAAAACAGCCTCTTACCTTATTTGTAGGGCCTAAATCCTTTGCTATGGACTCTCGTTCGGTCGGATCGTTGACGATACCTTGGAATTCGTGATAGCTGACAGGACCAACGACCATGGCTTCTTGGCTAATTGGTAATAATCCGCATTTCATAGCCGCCACCTGAAAATAAATGCGTTATTCATTCATTCATTAGTATGATAACAAAACTGATGCATGCGACACTTGTCGTCTAGCATCAATCAGTACTTACCGCTCCGACAACAGGCGTATGAAGGTGAAGAACGCATCTGGCGTCGGGTCGTGCGTGATGAATTGTTGAATGCAAGACCAATCCGGCTTCATTGATTCCCAAACCGGTGCTACCCGGATCAATTACATTGCCTTGTAAATCCACTGTCACCAGTGAACTCGCCGTGATTTCGTGATACAATAATCCGAACGGATTAACCAAAAACCGCTCCGACGTTGACGACAATCGAAGCTGCAAAACCGGAATCGCTTTTAGCTCATTGATCAGGAACATGCCTGAATAAAATGCAAATACTTACTGTGATATGATTGTAGATGCCTTGCGACCATTGAAACAAATCGACCAATCGATAAAGCGCCGCTAATTTCGTCCGTAATATGCGTTCTTCTTTCGAATATTTCGCTCCTTCTGCACCGCGTAAATCCGCAATTGGCACCACGGCATGGCTGGCTGAAATATAAACCCATTTTCAGACACAGAAATACAATACGACTCTTCGATGCAAGAGCCAACTTGTAAACAAAACAAGATATACCACTTACACATGCCCATGGCTCCCGGAAGGCCAGCAGGACCTTTCGTTGGCAGTATCAATTCGGACAGTTGCTCCAACGTTCGTAAATTCTCCGTATTATTCCCGTGTTTTCTTTCGCTGATGATCAACGCTTCTAATTCTTTTCGAAATGAATCCGATTCTAATATTTGACGTACCCGTTTCCGGCGTTCCATTTCGTTCAGATCTTCCTGAAATAAATTTTAATGATTAACTGATTCGATCAGAAAAACGCCAGTGTTTTACCTTGATCACCGCCGGCCTTTGCAAATCGCGAATATATTCAGGATCGTCGGGATCAAAAGTCCTGCGCTCAGGCGGCGAACGAGATCCAGCCGCTGGGCCGTTTTGGACGGATGCTTGTTTACCGGGCATATCGATAAAATGCTATGACGACTATCCGAAATTGAGACGTGAGCAATCCAAATGAAATTCCTAGGTGATCAATCGGCGGACGACCATCAATATGAATCCAACGGATAGCTTTTCGGCTACGATTTATCGCATAATCGGTCGATCAGTTCGTAAATGTTCCGCGTCAATATCCAAATTGAGACGAATGTCAAAAATTTCGTTGCCAAATGAATTCCGACAGCAATTTAATGCTCGTAAATAATGGAGTCGTTTTTCCCCCGAATTCCAATGCGCAGTGGCGTTCGAATAGAGTTCTATTTTGTCGTCGTATTCTTTCCCACTGTTGGTTGTTGAAGTATCGCAATTGTCGTTGGCTGGTCGTCCAATTCGCCTGCAAAAAAGGGGAGTTGACATTGACGATGATGAACACCCAAGCAGAGCATGACTAATACGCTCGACCTCGGGCCAGCTCTAGGATGGCATGTCTCATCGAGTGATCAGCGGATCACCCGAAAACTACGTATGTACCCATCTGCCGATTAGAATATCTACGCGAAGGCATACATAGGTATAGTTCATAATACTCGCAAAACTTTCCCCTGGACTACTCGCCAAAGCGAACTCGTACTAGTGCATCTATGCACAGGTAGACTAGACTATGCAGACTCGCTCACGGTAAATGCATTCCTCTCCTCCCAGCCTCCCACAACGAAAACGTCACCAAATAAGGTTCTAAAGGTTGCAAATACGACGCGAGTTTGAATACATCTACATAAAGTGCATCATACATTGGTGAATTCGAGTATAATTCCCGAAAAATGTACCACGAATACGCCCGCACAGTACATGGCGTTTATCCAATACACGTCAAACGCGAAATCTAATCCCGCAACGCTTCGATACACAAATTGCATCCGATGCAGCATCAACACGCCTTTAGCATTTTGGCGTTTTTCGATAGTTCAGGGTGGCTGGTATCAACAACAAAACCTGCATTTCCGGCCACCTAACGCCATAAGCGAGAAAACTACCAAGCCAAAAAGGAAAAGCAACTCAAAGACCAAAGCCAACCGAGGCTACGAGGAACGTTTCTCTGCTTCTACACACGCCTACCTCTCTCTCCCTCCCTAGGAGGTCGTCGAAGTACAAAAACATTCGCATGGATGGAAGAAACTAGGCTAGCATAGGCTCGCTACGAACTTTCAATTCGCTATTCGAAGGTCTTGCCTTGCGACTCGGGGCTCAAAGTCTTCTATGAGCTTTAGCAAATGCAACAGCTACAACGACTGGTACACTCAACTTGCGCTTCCCCACGCTAGCATGGAGCTAGCTAACTAACTCATCCTGTAAATTGCGAACGATCGATACGAGCGAAGAAACCAACCATACGCGCCTTTCCAAGAAAAAAGGCACCGCTTTGGCACAAGGAGAAACACCAAGCACAGTATTCCGAGTCGATGTCTCCACGGATTTCACGTCCGCTTCAACCGATTTCTCCTCGGCGGACATTCGATGATGCACTTGGTCGCAACGCACCAAAGGAACCGAATGACTCTATCCAAGTCGGGCGGGACCAGGCAAGGCTAGCTCACTGGGCGGGCCAGCAATGAAGTAAATTGAATTGCGATGTCGCATAAGATAAATAGACAGTTTCGCCTTCTTTTCATTCGATCATAGTCTCGCGAAAAACGCATTTACCATGTTCTAGTATTGCATGGAAGTCGATCCGCATTCCATGTATTCACTCACAGAAAAAATGACGTGGAAATCCCAACTGAGGCATAAAGTATACGCATGGCAACAACCAGATGAGACAAAGGAGAGATGATCGAAAAAGCTTAAAAAATCCTAACGACCAGCAACTTGACATGGACAAGAATTAGGCAACGCAAGACGTTACCAATGCGCTCCTGGACGCAGATGCTACGTCTGAAGCCCTCTGCTTCATACAAATAAGGAAAATCGGATTTCACATACACCAACCGCGTCCTTTCAAGGAAAACATCCTTCAAGGCAAGGATAAAAACGAGAAAAGCTAGTACTAGCCAGTCATTCTCGAAAATAGAAAATTCGAAAACACAAAAAAGCCTATTCCTTATTCTATCCCCTCCCGGATGACTGCTTAGTCATTCATCCCGGGCTGCGTCATGGATAGTGATCAAATCTACAGGCTACTATAACGGGAGATGGAAAAACGGATGACGAAAAAACGCAATACGAGGCTCAAAAGGAAGAAAGACGCGATGCCAGTCAGCTAACAGAAAATTCGTGCACACTGGCTGCCTTCCCGGGGGCTCAACATAAGTAAAGCTTAAAGCTTGTACTAGCCCCGAGCTGGCCATATGTATCGATTTGGAGAGAATCCGGACGAGAAACATCTCTCTTTGCAGACTGGAGGGAGAAATAACGGATGAACGGAACAGATGCTCTTCCAAGCCTCTCTGACCGTCTCGTTTTCGCATTATTTAGCAAAAACGAGCAAACGACGACCAGCCAGACACGATATCCAAGACGCCAGGCCAATGACTATGATGAAGCAGCCAACAGCTACTGGTCGAAAACCCGATCGCAGTCTATAGCCCCCGCAGGCAGCAACACAAGCAGTCTGACTGGCAATCAAGAATCCAGTCATCCGAGCAATATAAGAAAAATCAAACTATCCATTTTGACCAGGCGGAAGAAAAGGCTAAGCTAGCCTCGTTTGATTCATATAAAAGATTACTAAATCGCGCCCCGACTCGAATGCTGCTCGGACGCACTCGAAACATCATCAATAAAAAAAATAGGCTTAAAAAATAAGCCTAATAAGGGAGAACAGATTCCGATGCGCAAACGGAAAGGATCCCTCCCGCCTGAGGGAATAAACTAAACAGCATAATAGCCTGATACGTAAATTGCTGTTATCAGCTCGTTTGATAATCACACCTCCGCAAACTGGCTCAGCAAATCCAGATGCGTAAAGCTTCCTACCCACCCACGTATTCAATCATGCTCAGTCGAGCAAAAACGCCTGTGGAAAACATAACCTCCTGGTTCAACATCGCCAGCAACTGCCAAAATGCAAAAAACAGGCCGCTCTGCAATAGTATTCTTACAGAGTTATGGCCTCTTCTGGCTGCCGAATGAGAAAACTGGCCACTCGCAACGGGTTGCCATCAAGTTTCCTACGACTCACGAACAACGTACCTTATGAACAACTGCGAACATAGAAGACGAGGAGCAAATGAAAAAGACATTTTGCGAGAAGTAAACAACAGTGCAACGATGGCCCAAGTAGAAGGACCACGAACATACGACAGCCAGCAGTCGTAGTTTCACTTGGCATCGTTCACTCGGCAATGCATCAACATTTCCTCGGCGACGGCTATTCAATCAAAATATAGCCGATATAAACACATCAGAAGAATGTGTAATTTGCTCACAAACGTCCCCTCCCATGGCCATCGAAGTGATGGGCAACTTCTGGACTGCGAAGTCCACTTCAAAAAAAACCCAGCAAAGCATCCTACTTGCTCGTAATAATTCTAATGAGCCGCCAGAAAGCTTTTTCACTTTAGCTATAAATTCCAGGTACTACGATGTTCCAAAATCCGTCATCCGGAATTTTTCGGTTTTCCGCGGAAATAACCAAAAATAACTACGGCAAATACAAATACGTGATCTCGGATACGATTATCAGATGATGTCGATAAATCCCTCCCAACTAATTAGCTATTTATAATGAATCAAATTTAGAAAATTTCATTTTTCCCAGGAAAATATTGCATTTTTGCATAATTCCCGAAAATGCCCCAGCCCGCACATCGCCATGAAATTGTGATATAAGTGGCGAAGACGTTGTCTGCTATGGGTACATTTTTAAAAATTCAAATTTTCTACCAATACATGGAGCTACAGTATGCCCGATCAAAATGGGAGGAATTATTGAACAGTTTGAAGACAAAATCGTGCATTGCTATGACGAATGATAATTAAAATGCTTTTTTTCTGCATTTGGAATGACTTAGCTGGAAGATGCTGAAATTTGTCAGCACGGTTTGACCATTCTGACACATTGCAATTATTTATGCAGAGAGCTCAGTCATAGAATTTATCGCATTTCTCATGTGATTTTTTATAAATGCAAGTGTGCGATTATACTTTTGAAAATAGTAACCGTATGGCAATGAATTTTTCACTTTCCTCAAGAATGCAGAATCTGTTTTTAACTTCTCGTTCAGAAGTTTTTCCGACCGCTTCAAAAGTAAATGCATAAATCTTTTCGGCAAGCAAAAAATCCGCAAATCCTTCACTGAAAAGCCGCTTCGGAGGCAAGATGATGACTAAATGTTTGACCGTGCTTTTCGTTGAAAAATGTAAACGGAAGGGCCAGGTAAGAAGTTTCGGCTGAGAAGAACAGGTGCCAAGGGGGTTGAGAAAATCTTCAATCCAGTTTATGCCAACCCGAAATCCCCCCCAAATTTCTCTAACACTCGAAATTTTGGATCTTCAACGAAACACGACTCATCCAAACTCTTGGAAATCTCCAGTAGTCTTGCAAATTCTCTTGTAACTATTCTTTCATCGTGTGTTTTATAAAAATCATGGTCAAACAACCGGAACTTCGATTGGAACCGAAAATCGTTCAATATGGTAATTGTTTACTTTTGGAAACAGCCGTCGAATGTGATCCTGAACCGAAAGTTCGATGGGAGAAAAATGAACAACCAATACCCGACGCTGATCCTCAATTCATTATTAAAACTGAGGCATTAAACGTAGCCAATACTTATAGGCTAACGTTGGATATCCAAGTACATGATTTTTCTCATAAATCATTCGTCCGTAAAATGCACACGCCAAGTTCCTTTTTTAGAATTTCGATAAATCATTAGCCGGCCTTTACAAATGTCTCATCGAGAATGAGCACGGAAAAACATCGGCTACTTTCACGGTTGCAGCTGGAGGTACAGTATGAATGGCGCCGATTTTTATGCTTTGTCCAAGCGTCATGATTGGCATGGCCTTTTGTCAATGCTAAATTGTCCATTATCTCACTGTACAAGGCATTTATAACTTGATCAACATTATCGATTTGTTAAATATCGATTTCTGATCAAAAAATAAGCATGACCATCGGATGCATCACGAGTGATTATATGGAAATATATCTTCACGTTGCCTAAATGGCTTCTTTATCAAAAAAATCCCCCCCCCCTTCCTGCGGCTACAGTATGCCATTCTATGGTCATTTTTTCAAATTCACGATTTTTAAGACGTACCCGAATTCCCAGAGAAGCCTAAAATCGTGCAAAAGAATAAAGGCGAAATATTAGCCATAAAGATCAAATCGAAATCGCAGACTGAACCCACTGTGATATGGACGAAAAACGATCAATTGATCAACGAAAATGACAGGATTAAATTCGTCACGAAAAAAGGCGAGAATCCGGGCGAATATATTTTCATGTTGGAAATAAAGGTGAAATTTTGCAATTTCAGGCATGCTAGCCCAATTCACGCATTGGGCAATCCTTCTTTTCCAGGGTCCGATAAAAGAAGACGAAGCCAATTACAAATGCACAGTGAAGAATGGTGATGGCAGTAATAGTCAATCATTGGAATTGTCTTTCGATTGATCATCATTCTTATTCAAATAGTCATGCAAATAGTCATTTTCTGCATAACCTCTTTCTTATACTGATTGATAGGGAAATTTTATGTCCTGTAATCATCAATGTCATTTTTATTCTATCGTATTACAGTACGCTTCGCATACTTCACAAGGAATTATTGAATATGTGGCAATATTCGGAAACCCGTTGTACAAAATTTGAGCCTCCATTCAATTCAAGGCATGTTTCATCCCTGCTTCGCAAATTCCAAACAATTATGTCATGGGGAACAAAAAAACAGCTTTATAAGCTCCCATGACCAAGCATATATCGAGAGGGGCGTTGAGGTTTTGGTCGATGAATGGATTGAAATCGATTTTGACGCATATTCTGATATTGACACGATGAAAATTCTTCGTGCACCGGCGATTGAGCTTGCATAATTGGCAATGCGGCACTATCGAAGGTGGCGGATGCATCTTGGCACATTGCCAATGCGGGAGTTGGACTGGGTGCTGGCAATGTTGGTAATACTAATCCACCAGCAATGGGTGCCGGTGTCGATGGATTCGATTGAATTTGAACCATAGAAGCCGAGTTATTAGCTACGGATTTCATATATTCCATAAAACATTCCCACAACGCTTGTCCCATTCGAAATTGATGAGCATGCTGAGCGGAACAGGCGAACGAAGGAATGGGAAAATTGGGTGAATATGCGTGACCGCAATTGCATTGATGATTCGTTTGAGCAGGTGGCGTCAATGCGGTCGTATCATTGGACGATTGTAATGGCAATTTACAATGTCCGCTTGATGAATCTGAAAAATGGGCCATGCGTTTGTGAAAGCCAAGTGAATTTTTGTGTTTTGATTGCAAGCTTAGAGCTTGCATTGCATCCAATGTCAAGATCCAAGCAACGCTGCAGTTGCACCGAAATTGCGCAATTTGCAGCACAAACCCACGCATTCAAGCCTGAATTCTTCCAAATCTTCCTATTCTACCCCCACTTCCTTCGCAAATTTTTATGCAACGTACAGTTTCTAATAAGTCATTCCTTTTTCTTATTTACTCAATCATCTTTAAAAGGAGTGGTCTGCTGATCCGGTATGAGCAAGACGAGTTTTTTTTCTCAAATTTTCACCGTTCCGCTCGAGTGAAGGCGGTTGAAAAACATGTAAAAACGCAACCTGGCACTGCCTAAATTCGGGTCAGCCAATAAATCCTATTCACCCATTTACGAGAGTAATACAGGGTGATTATAAAGTCACTACCCTACTTTGAATTGGAATAACTTTTGATGTAAGCATGCTGTGGACCTGAA
>JAQIWJ010000387.1:0-22409 GCA_034695185.1 Discolaimus major
AATATTCCCATCAAAGACAAATGCCCATCCTGTCCAGGCAATCATATCGATTTATCTAAACCAGTTTTTCAAAAAGTAGTGGGAGATATTGCCATTGGTAAAGTTTTCACGGCCACTTGGTCTGTGGTGGATTGTCCACAAGGCTAAACAAATCGTGACCAACCGAGAAAAACAGAACCCCCAAGATAAGATGATAACATTAATTTCAAACATTTTTTCAAAACCTTCCTTTGACAATGCAAATTTAATTTTTACCTGCATCAATTTTATTATTATGGTAATTTGTAACAAATAAATCTTGAAAAATCATATGACCTTCATTGGCCAGCGACCAAATCCCATCATTGTGCAAGATTGCAATCACAAGGTATCAATCACATTTGAAAATATCGTAAATAGATTTTTGTTACCAATGCCATTACGTAATTGAACAGCATTGCGCAATTACTGGAATTCACGCCATGCTATTGATCACTTCTTGTGATAGTCGTCGTATTTGCTATGGCTGTTGACGTATGACTTTGTATAGTATGGTTACCCGAGGTTTATGTCAGGGGAAGTTTGTCAGTTGAATAATGGTTGTGACTGTCAAAACATGATTGATGAAAAATGCCAAGGTCAAATATGAATAACTGCATAGGATGCACTGTTGGCCATGTCCAAATGAACTGGTCAAGAAGACATACGTGGTCACCACAAATTCAAAAACTGTTGATGCCTGTTAGCATAATGTTCAGTGCAATTATTTGCCTGAATGGGTATAGACGCAGAGTAAATAAAAATCGCATCAAGAGAAGGGATTTGAATACAGGCGCCAGACAGGGCAGGTGGTGCCTGCCTCCATCCATTTATCAACCAAACGGCCAATAACCAGACAAGTATATTGGAAGGCATCCAACATTTTGTACAGGCAGGCAAGGGCAGCAGAGCCATTTGAAAAACAGTACCGCTTCTTTTCTCTTCCCTCTTGGCTGTCCTGTTCTCGCTCAAGGCGGGGGAAGGAGGCATTATCCGTTGTCCAGGCGACACCATCAGTGGAGTGTCTGTACAGAACACTGAACAGATTTCAGCCATTTCTAATCCTTGGAAGGAAACCCATAGTATTGAGATCATGAATCACTGCAAGCTTTGTGGAGTATTGAGCAGTAATCCAAATTCAAATGATTCTGAGGGATTTATGGATGCAGATATGGACAAAGACAAACCTAAAGAACATGCTAAAATTCATCAAATGCAATTACAAATCGTTTCTGGACAGAATATATCATTGGAGGAAGTTATGGGCAAATGCTTTCAAAGCTGTTGTGGAAAGCACCAGCAGCTGTAGTAGATTCAGAAAGGCGACAATCAAATGCCCAATTAGAAAAGTTTGCCTCGAACTTTATGAGAAGAATGGGCGCAAAAAATTCATGGAATGCACCGAATGTGGCTCTAAACTGATTGTCGAGAATAGTTCAGGTTTTCAAAGCTATCGAGTCACGGGTCATGCGTGCATTCATCTTGGCAAGGATATCTTCGAATGTGGCAGTTGCATTTACAAAGGTTACACGTTCCAGGCAGTGGTTGATCATTTAAATAAAAAGCATGGACTGCCGGCTACCAGGATAAATTATATTGATCATACCAGCGTTTACGAAACTGATATTATCGACATGATCAGACGCTGTTTTGGAAGTCATCATGACTTTGGTATGAAGGACAAAGGCATTGCTGGAGTTAAGGCCTGTTTTGGAAGACTTGTCAAAGAGGAAATGACCGAAAAGGGCACTTGATCCCAGAAATTGCAAGGCGAATGAGATAAATCATATTTGATCGAATTTCATAATCTGTACATGCTAACAATATGCATTCATTATTCATGCTGCTTTCATATTATTAGCAAATAAGTGCTTCTTTTGATATGCTTCATTATCTGATAAACTGCTTGCATTTATTACAACTTTATGCTGAACTTGTGAATGCGAAAATTCACTATGTGGATTCTTTGAAATTCATGAACAGCTGTCAACTTCAGAAATCTCTCTGATATTGTGATAGCAGAAAAGTGTTCCAAAGGCGGCTCCTGCGAAAATTTCTGCTGCATTTTCAAGAACGCCATCTCATGTCAGGCTTGGGTTGTTTTGTTTGTGACAACTGCGAATGCTGGGGTCGTTGAACTGCATGTCATATATCGAAGAGATTGGTAATGTGTAAAAGTCAAACCGCCATTACTGGATCCCTAGTTTGAAAAATGCTGATAGCAAGAAAAAGACTGCACACGTGCAAAAGTATGGCTTTGATTCTTAGGTTAGGGCTAGTCACCATGGAAACACTGGAGGGCACCTGGATCCAGATTTAGCGGTTTGACTTTAGCGGCTTTCCAAATCGCAGTTTCGAGTGTACTTTTTTATCCATGCTTTCCTCTGTGTTGTTATGGCTTCGAGATCACTTTTTTCTGGATGTTCATATTTTATTCCGAATAAATTTTGGTGCGTGTCCAGATGAGAGGCCATATCAGTGCAATAAATCTGGCATGATACGCTGGCGTCATAATGTCATTCATGATACTGGACGCAATTCATGAAAATGCATGGCCTTCATAAATTTCATTAGTTTCTTCCATGTCGTTGTCCGAAGTCACCACTTCACCAAATCTTTCCATCTGAAAAAAGATTCATGCTGTAGACTCAGTATTGGCCTCACCCAGAATAATCATGGTGCTTTGAAGAGTGCCAGGCCCGTTGATTTGTATAAAAAACATTGGATTTTGTAAAACATTTGATCAAGCTTGATCACTGCCAAAATTTCAAATCACATACCACTCCAGTAAATGCTAATTGCATCTTCATCCATATCCTTTTGTGGAAACGCAACTGTTCACACCTCTTGACTCCATACCTGCACCATACAGCGAAATGTTGGCAATTCGATCTGAGCACACTGTAATCGCTGTATCCAGACAGTAAGAATGCGTAATAGAGAATTTTAGCCACTGGAAATCGCTTCATTTTCTTATCGTATAGATTATTGATTCTGCATGGGCTCCTTTTGGCAACTTCTACCAGCTTGGCTATGGATACTTTGCTTTTCCTGCCTTCTCGGCCAAGTGCTAGTCTAACTAGAAATGCACATTGTGATTATTGATTGATTAGAATGGGATGGCTTACATGTCCTGCCTATGGACCGTGATCTGGCAGCTTGTTTGATTTCTCTGGTTGATGTGAAATGAACAACAATACCCTCGCCACAGTATACTGCCCAATGCTGAAATGGGATGTTTGCTTGCAAACTTCAGCTGCAGACAGAGCATGCAATTTAAAAATCACCTGGTACAATCCACCACGTCGATTGAATTCAATCAAATCACCACGCTCACATTGCCTTTCAAGCGTTGCAGCATCAGTCCAACCTCTCACTGGCAATTTTCTGATCACTTGTGTGACCTCATCGTCTTGCAATTCCATAATGTATTTGAATATTTGCCTTTTCTCAACATTCCATTTCTCCATCATAATGTCCAGTATCTTATTTTTGTCAGGCCATAAACCCAAGGCATTCAGATCACCAATGAACAGATCCAATGGGCGACTCAAATCAGCTTTGTCCACTGATAAGATACTGATATCATTTTGGTCCACTATCTTCCCTATTTGGTTATAAGTGAAATTTTCCAAATTGCTGTAAAACGCTTCCTGCAGTCTCCTGCAAGTATCAGCATGTGATTGTATCGATTTTTGTTGATCAGCTTACGATAGGTGTGCACCATCAGTTTGTACTTCATCTAAAAACTTGGGAAATGGCTGGCCTCGATGTCGAATGTCTCTTGTAGGCCATGATTGTGGGAAATCTCTTGCAGGAAGTAGTGAACTGCTTTCTGATTGATCCTAAAATATTTGGGATAATGATGATTCATGTTTGTTTGGCCGAAATTTTACCAGTTCTTCACCCAGGAAAATATGCCTGAGCATTTTTGGCACATCAGAATAATCAGCGGTATTAGCCATGATGTGGAATCTAAAAACATGGCATTTTCAAGGACAAGATTCCATTTCAGTTTCAGGGATTGATGATTTTGGCGATAACCCTGTTCTCATTGCACAACAAATCAAGACCTACCCAGAATTTTCAAAATGAATTTCCAGTGTAAAATGCACTGGTGGTCTCGAATTCACTCACGTCAGACAAACGTAGAGCAATGCACACGAACAAGTAGACCACCTTTTCACAACTAGTTTTAAAACTTTTCAGCCAACTCGCCTGGATAGCTTTTGCCAACGCGAGAAGTGTGATTAATTTCCATGCGAAAAACTAGCCCAGATTTTATTCCTTGCTAGTGGAAAGGCTGGGTTAGGCTGCATTTGAGCAGTTCGATGGCAGACGCAAGCAATAACAGTGGAGGCATTGTGAGTGCTTGGTCAATTTGCTTGGCCTCAATTTCAGCACTTGCAGTTGCATTGCATACAATGCATGAATATTCTATATCCCAATAATCAGACTGAAAATTTACTCAAAATTATCCTCACAAACCCATCTCATCAGGACAAGACATTTGTCAAGTGTCAATCCATCAATCCGCCTATTCAATGACAGCTGATACTAATTCTTTAGTTTCTGGTCGATTATCAGCTTCCCAATTGACCATACGTTTCTTCTTTCCATTACCACGATTGTCCGCTTCAGTATTGATTATAGCGTTGCGCTTTTCCCATAACTTCGTTGTTGGTCTGAAATCCTAACATCAGACTGCTATTCCAAAATCATATTGGACATACCTGGCATGTGCATTTGGCACTGCCAAATCCACATCAAACCTAAATATTGAACAGGTCAAAAAATTTCTCTCAACATGCTAGCACATTACTTATCGACCATATCGATCAATGGATCGAAGCTAAAATTGAAAAGTTCATCAGTATAGCAAGTGAAGTACTCCATATTCACTTACGGTTCAGCAATCGGCAGTGCAGAATTCATATTGCAAAATTGGATGACCAGGAAAGCAACCAAGACTGATGCGATCACAATTTTCATCTTGAGAACAGTGATTTCTGTACTAGATTTGGTATAATAAACCAGATGATGGCTAGAATGATGAGGTATAGGGTATAACATGGTTTATATAATGGCAATAGGTATATGCCATGGACGTTTGATCAAACAAAGCTTCAGAGATGATGGCACATATTATTCTCTAGCGAATGGATATTTCTGTACACATAATTGGGTTTCAAGGTTTTTACATTGCTGGCGTACCTAATAGCATACAGAATCATGTATGCATGTTTGATCAGGTAGATTTTATCCCGCATCTAGAAATATGGCTTTTCTAGAATATACTTGCATATCACATGATCGATGCTGCCTCAATCATCAAATGATTCACTTGAGCATTTGCTGTGGCAGATGCAAGCAGTCATATTACAGTGGAGGCACTGTGATTACTATAGGGTGTTTGGTGGATCTTCGATGTCGATGATGGACAGGTCACCATGTGGCCAACAGGTGCGTACACGCTGAAGGATAGCTAGGGAGGTAGTGCGACTGACCTGGCTGTCAATCATCAATATCGAAGATCCACCAGACACTCTTTAGTCAGTTTGCTTGGCCTCATTTTTATTAGTACATAAAATCTTGCATTGCATTCCGTGCATGAAAATTCAATAAAATTGCTGCGTTCATCGACATCATCCCCAATAATCAGACTGAATTTTACTCCAAATTGGCATCAGCAACATCAGCCATCTAGGACACAGTACTGATCAGAGTATATCTATCAATCACTATTATTCAATAACTGCTGACACTAGTTCTTTAGCTTCAGGTCGATTATCAGCTTGCCAATTGACCATACGTTTCTTCTTTCCATCACCACGATTGTCCGCTTCGTGATTGATCATAGCACTGCGCTTTTCCAACAACTTCGATGTCGGTCTGAAATCTTACATGATACTGCCATTCCAAATTCGTATCGCACATACTTGGTTAATTAATTGATCGTTTCCAAATCTCTAAAAATTCAACCGGTAAGTACATTTCTACTAGCATGCCAATGCATGCTTACAACACGCCGGTTTCGTTTAGCCCAAAAAATCTAAAAGTCATCAGTGCATCACACAAGTGAATTCAGAATTCCAATTATTCACTCACGGGACTGCAGAATTCATATTGAAGAATTGGATGATGACCAGGAAGGCAATCAAAACGGATGTCAGCATAGTTTTCATCTTGAGGACAGTGATTATTATCTGTATCAGATTATGGTATACTAAATCAGAGTGAGATATCGAGTATAACATAGTTTATATCATGCAAAGCAGGTATGCTGCCTTGCTTGTTTGACCAAGCAAGCTTCGTCAGAGCAGGTGGCACATATTATTCCAAGCGAATGGATATTTCTGTACATATAATTGGGATACCAGCTTTTACATTGCTCGTATAAAAATACAGTATCATAAATGGAATATTTGATCAGGTAAATTTTACCCAGCATTCTAGAAATCTGGCTTTTCTAGAATACATGCATATCACATGATTGTTGCTGCCTCATTCATCAAATGATTCAAATATGAGAAGACTTTTGAACGAAATTTGGATAATTCATCTGGGTTGCATACTACCACACATATCGATAAGTGCACTCGACTACTATCATCCAAACCAATGATCCGATCACCAATCTGACCGCGAAACCACAGGAAATCTGGATCAGATATAGCCTTTTGCCATGAAAATGGCTGTGCCATGATCTGGGCCGTGATAATCATGCATGCTTGAGGCAGAGTAGGAAGTTATTTTGGAAATACATGATTTCAGACATGTTGATTGCATGGTTTTTGGATAGGCTAGCAGCCGCATTTTGCCTAAATTTTAGTGAACAGCAATTTCATGGATGTGCCCTTGTGCACTGGATTCATTTTCATTCAGACAAAATAAAATATTGAAATTGAAGACTGAAAATGTCATGTTCATCAGCATGAAAGACTTGTCATACAGCAGAAACCAATTATTCATAGCTCACGTCAGTTGAACCGAAAATACAGCCATTCCATGAAAGGTCATTTTTGCCATACGCATGTGATTCATAAGATTTTCGGCAAAATCTCTGTACACATGACTGCAAATAGATCAAGTGATACTGCTTCTCTCAGTTCAGTATCCAAGATTTAGTACTTTGGTCATGCATGCGCCAGAATGGAACTGAGAGGACCATTATCAGCCATCATAATTTCAGTTATGCTGGTGTCAGTCATTCTGACGAGTGGACTCTCAATCAGTATGTAAACCAAAACCGTCATAACCTGATCCCCTCTCCCCTTCAATTTGGTTGGCACGGCTGACAGAATAAGGCAGCTAACCTGAGAATCATCCATACTTCTGCGTGTAATGGAGAAACAATTCTTTCGTTAGCTATGCAACAACAGGAAGGCAGAGGGGATCAGATTATGGCGGTTCAGGTTTAAAGGAGGTGCTTCAAATATCGTAGCCTATAGACTATTGACTATTATCATTTTCAGATTTGGATTTTAAGTTTTATGGCCATGAAAGCCAAAAGACAGATGAACATATATTCCATGATTATTTTATGATTACATGCACATGGTCGTCGGAAGCCATAAATCCGTGTCGAAAGTTTCAAGTAGTATTGCAAAATACTGATGGATTCATGATGGCCAATTGGGAGGACTGTAATTCGGGCAAACGAAATGCCAAATTTCGCTTGGTTCTTGACAAAAAGATAATCCCTGGAGTATATTTTTGCAAGTACAAAGACGTATTGTCACTGGAAAATATGACAGTATCGTTGGAGAAGAAGAGTTTAATCCGCTAGACTGTCCTGATTGAACAGGCCATAAGAATATATTTGGATAGATTGCAGCAACAGTAATTCCTGATTGCCTCTTTGTGCCATGAAATTGCACAATTGTACAATTGTTTATTCCACTATCTCTACGTTCTTCACTGATGCTCATTACCAATATCCACATTTATGATCACAACATCTACCACATTTATCGATACTAAAATTCACAAAAACTTCACCACATATCAAAATATTGTGATGGAATTTCATTGGAAAATTCTTAGCCCAGTACATATACAGAATAGCATGTCATCAATCTTACTGTACTGCCTAATCACATATACACCACGGTATCAAAACGATCAATTTTTGACATCATAAGCAATAACCTAAATGGCTTCTGTACACCAAACGTACAAAAATGCTTTGGCCTTAAAATCCTGCTTCATTATTGTCCCATGAAAAGTATTTGTACAAATTTTTGTCGATCATGACCAAACATGTCTTATTTTGGCAGAGATCCAGACGTTCATGATACGTCCACAGCTCGATTCAAACCTGGCACATGCTTCGAAGGACCAGAGCTACTGCTGCGAGCTGCTAATGGTAAAGTGGACAAGGCGTGGACATCCTCCAATTCCTTTTGAGTCATTGGCAACGATCCTCGCCTGGGCATGCAATGCTGTAACAGGAGGTTGGACAATCTTCCATTCTCATCCGTACTAGGTTTGGATTTGGGCTTGGAATTTTTGGCTGGTACCGAACAGAAATTAGCTAATGTCAACACCACCGGTTCCGAATACCGCCTGTGTTGTTGGTGCTGCGATGGAGCTGTCATCAACGAGCGGAACGTCTTATCAACAACTGAATACACCACGTTGCCCATTGGCCAGTCTTCGGTGGCCGAAGTGGACACTACGATGGACGGTGGTGGTGGTGTTGGTGTACCACATCCGCTTCCACTACACGCACCAGCGCCATCGGATGGTGAATCCTCCTTTTCCCTGTAACTGATCGGATCCTCGTCTTCCTCTTCCGTCACTTCGGAATGCAATAATTGCAATTTCACTGGCGCATTTGAAATATCCGAAGTCGATATGGTCTCGTAAATTCGACGATTGGCCGATGCTGTCCATAATGTTGCGCCACCACTTGTGGACACTGGCAAACTGACGCGTCTTGGTTGTTCCACCGATGCCCGTGGACTGCGGGATCGGATCACTGCTGAAAATACAATATTTTGATTACTGTATCTTCAAAGCAGTGTTGTGATTTATTGATTTTTGATTGCACGGTCAGTATTAGCCATCATGCAAAATGGAATATTGCCAGGACTGGTAGCAATCATGCAAATTGCTCACCAGAGCTGCTGGCTCTTCTCTTTTGCAATACATCAGGTTTCTGCATCTCCAATTCAGCCATCTCTTCTAAACTGGACGTTTCCGAGGCCGGATGATGAGGGGATACTTTCACACCGGCACCAGACGAAGCAGGCGAGGCGGATCTGGATTTCTGCTGTTCTTGTTGCTCTTGTAATTGCTGCTGTTGGTGCTGTACTTGCTCTCGAAGCATTTTGTTCCAATTTTGGCAGTTCGAACGTAAATTCCTGAGCATATACGATGATAATGGACTTCGCATGTATTGATCCCAATCAGCGAATAATGGTTGCGCAACGTATTCCATGAATCCTGATAAAAATTTGCAATGTACACAATGGGTCTTTGGGAAACAATGATTTTTACCAGATTGGATTTTAGGTATGGACGTAGCATAACGATCGCAGAAATTGGTGACTGGCAAACCGAGGCTGCGTTCTTGATCGCCTGAAATCAGCCGAGATCAAATCTGGGCAATTGCTGTGAAGAACCTGGAGTGCATTTGCAGTGTCATAAAATTTATGGATGAAACTGCTGATCAGCATTAACAAGTGCTGGCGCCTTGGCCAGCATGATCAAGGCTCTATTGGGCCATCACATAATCAATGTAAACTACAGTATACCTTGATTGAAGAATTCACTCGACACCCTGGCACTCCATTCTTTACACACCGCCCATGGGCGGCATGGATTGGCAATATCAGCGCATTTGATAAGTATCTGCAATATCGGCCATTATCATTTCATCATCCGAATTTCACACTTCAAGCCAGAAAATCAGATAAATAGTAAAGGGAAAGGGCGTGCATACTGTCAAGCCTCCCCTCCCAGAAAATTTTCTTCAGCGAAAGCGAAAAAGGCACATGCAAAATTGGTTAGACGCATGCAGCAGCTAAAGCTAAAGGCTACCGAAAAAGGATAAGGGAAGGAAAGATAACTAATGAAAATGACATTTATTTGACTCTCTTTTTGCCAGACGTACTTGCATGACGAACAATCGTTCGCTAGCTTCTTTCAAATGCGGCTGCCCGCCTCGTTCCACATACGGCTACAAAAATAAATGAAAAAACCAGGGTCCCTTTCGACCAAAACATCATTTTCAAACTGAAGCCACATGTACAGTATAAATGAGGACCCATTTTTTGAATCCTACCACAAAATTGCCACGGTGTATGTAAAAGAATTCTGCCAACATCCACTAATCACCAGACTACTGTACCAGGAAAAATAGGAAGTATGCAAATGAAGGGCATTTGTGAAATTTGATAAAAATCATACGCAATTCGTGGATAGGAAAGATTGAACAGAAAAAACCTATGTGAATTTCTCAAACAGATTTTCACCACTTACAAAAAATCACACCTGTGAAAACTGAAGGCGATACGCATGCTGTGGAGATTGAAAGAAATTGAGGATAGATTTGGACTACGAAATTCCATGCACGTGCAATGTCGATATTAAAAATTGCTACAATTATTCATACTTGCATTAACTGTAATCTGTTCCGAGGTTCATCCATCACATCAGAGCATGTGTGACTGCATAAGAAGGCCTAGAAATTCAAGGTGGAGCCCAATTTGTGAGTGCGAAAATGCAGCATAGCAATGATTGCTGTATGGCAGTGCTAGGAAATTCAAGGAATTTTTTGATACAGAAATATTTGAATGGGGGCACACGATTAGTGTCATAGATCACTCTGAAACTGTGTATTTAGTCGAGTGAATTTTGACAGCAGAATGCACACTCAAGCCAAGATTCTGGATCAATACTACTCTTTTCTCACAATGTAAAACCATTTTGAGTTACAAGAGTTTTTCAGATTATTCCTTGGCATAATCGTTTGAAATCCAAGAATAGCATACCTTGAATTGATTGAGATATTCTTGCTGGCGTTGCATATCGGTTGCCAAAATGAGCACCTCGAAAATATTCAGCATTTGGCGCCTACAATTTTCACGGTTATGCACATTGAAAAATTATTTATGCCAATCTTATCTCGTACCAGTTTTCAGGCGAGAGGTGATCGAATAATGAAGACTCCTTGATGATACTGACTAAGCACCGCCAATGGAAATTCTCCAATATGGATACGTTCTGAAAAAATTTCGAATTTTTCTGTGCCTGTGATCTAGTTCATGAGTGATTATCAGCACATCAGCGGGAGTAATGTAAGCCAGGGATCAATTGCGCAATCATGATCACCTGTGTTCATAGTGCTTATCAACTAGTACTGTAGCGTTTTTCCAGTGATCAATTGCGCAATCACTCACATTGTATAATCGGCATAAAAAATGACCACTGCCTTCCAGGAATTTCTGATTCACACCAGGATGATATAGATCATGACCGAATGCGGCCAAAATGCAAGACATCCTCTCGAATGGTGTTACAGCGGCAGAAAGCTGAAAAATTGTATCCAATCATGAGGTTCAGGCGAAAATTGCAAATCGATTACAGGGCGTTCTTGCAGGAAACAATACATGGCTTGAGCCACGTCGGCCGAATGGTCCACATTATGGTATGGATTATTCCTGTATCCATTCTCGATAAGCCCTGAATCAGATCAGATCACTATGTGATCACAATGCAATTTCAAAATACGTACGAAGGCATGTCATCAAGGCTGTCCAATCCAGCTGAAAGACTCGATTTAACTGGCAAGATTGAAATATTTTGCACCCAAGGGCGACGACGACGTGGCCTAGAATATGATCATTGCCATCACTGATCAAAATGCATCCAATCGATTACCTCCTGACAATCGATTGAGCAAGAACATATCGAAATTCCAGTTCCCACATTGATTCAGAAGGCACTGCAAATTGCAAATTGGCGATTTTCAATGAACTTTTGCAATTCTGATCGAATTACCTCCAAGGATGATTGGAATAAATGTTCAGCATGTATGGCAACTGCTGATTTTGAAGGCACCCCAATGTCATGGGTGTCGTCGATGGGAATTTTACGCACATCACCACGAGGTGGTAGACTGTAGCAACGTCTTCGACGCTTTCTTGGCTCTGAAAAAGCCAAGATTGCGCATTTATCACATGGCAAATCATCGGTGATAAGGGCTTGATTGCAGAAGCATCACATTGCGCAATGCAAAGGTCACAGGGCACTATCAGAGAAATAATCACCTGTGGGCGAATTTGGCAGATTCATGATATCTGATTTCACTAAAGTAATTCAAGTTGCAATGTCCAAATGCCGAACTGAACTTTGCAACAGAATTTTCTCAATCTCATGGAGGGCACTGAATCAAGGAAGGATGTGCACGAGACTAGGAACATAGCCAATAAATGGAAGCCATAATCAACAACAATAATTGTGTTTCACCTCCTAATTTTCCAGTTTAAAATAGCCTAGTGTTTTCAGTCTAATTTCAAACTAATTACCTACAGCATATCCAGGTGTGCCTGCATTGATTATCTCATTCGGAAATTGGCCTTTGATAATGGCATACAGTAAAATGACATCTGGTGCGTCACGCACTTCTGTTGGCTGACTGATGATTTTCTAGCCAAATTGCTTTTCGCTGACGTCCCAACTCTCCCTTCCTAGTTTGAAACACTATCATCAGAAGGGACGATGACGTAGATGTTCACTTTTTGCCTTTTTAACTTCCGCTTTTCATCAATGCATTGCTGACGTTGGCATTAGAAAAACAATGAGCCTCCAACATTCTTCTCATTATTCACTATTAGAAAAACGTGGTTAAAATTTGAAAATGCCATATGGTAAACAGGAAACCACACGCTGCGTAGCTTGGGGAAAAAGAATAATGACTTCTAATACTCAATTGAGAAGCATTTGTCCTCGTTGCTTATTCATTTATTTTAAACTGACGTCATTTCTGATGACACGTGGTTTCAGGGGACTCATTTGTTTCTTCCGATTTTGAAAAATGGAAGAGGCTGTTGCAAAAATGGGCGGCTATCTTTTTCAGCAAGCATTCCTAAGCAGGACAAAAATGAATTCCTAGTTTTATGCAGGCATAAAAATACATTTAACCCATGTTATCATCAAACTGCATAAAATCTTTACGATCATGACATGATGTTTTGATCAGTAATAAGCAGTAACATATTGGACCTGTATCTTATCACTGAAGATCAGTTTATGACTGGTTTTATATGGCAGTGATCAAAAAGGTTTTTATGGTCTACGTGCTAAGTTTATCATGTTTGGATGCTAGAGAAAATCATGTACGCTTTTCTTGCGATCAAAATTGGCTGTTAAAAATTGCGCAATGCAAATCTGATAAGCATCATGCTGCAAGGCTTTTTCTCAAGCACACCAAATCATGATCATTTCTAAGAAAAAGATACTTTTTCAAAAAGATAGCTTTTCAAACCCTGCCATTTGGGTGGCAGACTTGAGGAAAATTTTTCTTCATTCATTTATCAAAAAGCGTCACCAACTAATGACGTCATTGGAGACATGTCGTGCGCTAGTGGGCGTCAGTAGAAGTAAGCATAGACTATGCAGAAAAAAAACACACTTCTCGTTTCAACTTCGACGAGTTTCAATTCTTTGCTTGTAAGTCAACATAAAAAACCCGAAGCCTCCTAAACTGGCAACAATTTCTCCCACATAAAAAGGCCGGGCTAAGGGGAGCCTTCCATATTACTTACTATTGGAAACCGCAGAGGATGCATGGCCGGAGGACATTGCCATTGCCAATGACGTAGTTGTTGAGGATAAAGGTAATAGAATATTAGCTTCCACATCGGCTACGTCATATTTCCTACTTGGCACGAGTGATCGGCGCCTTTCACCTGAAGAAAAGGCATACACGAATGCACAAACAACACTAGCTTCTTCCCTTTGCATAGAAATTAAGAAAATTCCCGAATCCATCAGAGAAATATGAGGAAGATGGGGAGAAGGCGTGTTGTTTTTCGTTTATGAAGAGGGCTAGGCTAAAGCTTTTCCCCCATCTTGGCCGGAAGGGAGATAAGGTTTGTGAGCATCCATTTTGGGATGCCCAAATGGGGAGGAGCAGGCAAAAGAGACACCGATCGAATAACCCTATATACCTCGTGTGTCGAATGAAGTTCCAGGCTTTTCATCGGATTCTTGAGGAAGTTCACTTTCTTCTTCTTCGACCAAATTATCATGCTGCGCTGATGTGGATGGCGATGGCAGGCCAATGACGTCGCTTTCAGCCCCGGCGCCCTGCGCAAACAGACACAGAGCCATGAATTGGATTGGCCACTAGGACTTGCAATCAGAGAAACTAGCAAGGCAAGGCAAGCAAGCGTTAGCTAAAAAAAGGGCGACTCGAAAAGAAAATCAAATGCACTTGACTGGAAAGAGTAAACATGTTTCTTTCGAGTTTCCATAAGACACTATTCGAAAAATATACTGATTAATTTTTGTCATCGTTTTCATAAGGACGTATAATGTATGAAAGATTGTGGAAAACTTTTCAAAAATTACACTTCCAAATAAGCATGCTGCATGACGTACATGTTCTCAGGATTTCCTCGTTATCACATATGCACCATAATTTCGAAGGATGCAAAAATGCACATAGCAATTAGAAATTTGTACTTGCCAAAGACGTCATGAAGGATGAGTATATGTCAAAAGGATGGTAGGACTATTGATAAGGTCAATAATGATGCAACAGACCTTGCAAAAACCAATCATGCCTAATGCGAGATTTTGGACTGCTGATAAGCACTGAATGACGTCAAAAAGTTTGACAAAAACTACAAACATAGAAGCATTCTTTTGATTGATAAGTACACTGATAAAAGGTTGGCTTCAGTCCGCAAGCGACTGCTGATTAGCTAAGGGTGGTCAGGAATAAAATCTGCATACTTCAACGCAGAATACAAGCGTCCATTTGCGCTTCCGGCGTCTAGCGGAATAGAACATTGGAGCACCAAGAAATGGAAACATTCACGTGTCCAAATCCTTCACTGTCCCAACTCTCTTATGCAAGGCGAACGGAATAAATCCAATCCAAGGGCAGCCACAGCCACCGCTGCCCTCCCAACTTTCAAGTAGTGATAATATAGCAATGATAACGTCAGCTTCTTCGTCTTTGGCGGTCACTTTAAAATAATAAACGCTTCTTTGCTATTGAGTGAAGATAGGGCTGACGGCGGAGTCTCCTCCTCAGCTAACAGGAACAAGCCATGCAGGCAGTTCGTCTACGTAGTCGTGTGTGATGTCTCTCCCCTGGTTCTGACGTCAGATATATGTATGATTGTCTCGACTGCGATTGACTAGGGCGATAGGAGCAGCAATAGAGAGCTAGTAAAAGCCAACCCCCCTCGATTCGCTTCCGTGGCTTCGGCAGTCAGCTAACAACAAATCCAGAATGACAATCACCGCCTATGGGCACGTTCCAATGCAAATCTCGCCCGTCTACTCGTCATTGTGGACACGCATCAAAGCGCATGTTTATACGAATTATCCATGAACCACACACAAATTCACCATGGGATATCTCGAACGGATAATGAAATATCATGAATGGAAGATTGTTCTTCAACACACGCACAAAACGCTGCAGGGATTTCCAAAAGTGGGTGTTGATTGTGCGGGAAGACAAGTTTTAGTAAATATGCGTACAGAATAAGAAATCATCCGAGATTGATTGACTTCGCCTTCTCAAATTTTGCTTTTCCTTATTCTCACCCCCATCTCGCAGTCAGCCAGCATACGAAACGTTCAAATGTTATTCCATGTATTCGAGAATGGAGGAAATGCTTTCCCACACGGCTCCAATTGAGTATTCAATACCAAACCAACAGGCTTCTTCCATGCGTGCATTCGGAGTAGACCGTGGGTTCTTGTCGACCCCGGATTTGAAAGAAGATCCGTTCAATGGCAACAAAAACCGTCCCTTTTAAATACACCACACGAGGAGACTGGGGGGACAAAATCGACAATACTAAATCCTTCTTTATTATGCTTGTTCTCTTTTTATGCATGTTTTTGAGGAGAATAATGAATAAATGACTAGCTTATTCATATTCATCATGCTCCTTCCACTGGCTTCTGCTCTCGCCTGCAACAGATGAGGGAAAAATGGGCGTGAACACGTGCTGGAAAAGTAAACACGTCAATGCACGACAAACACGCCATGGCCATTCAAGGGGATTTTTCATATATTCAGGCTAATCCTGGATTTATATATGCTAGCCCGAAAAAGCATGCGCACAGGAAACGTGCTAGCTATAAAAATGGCACTATACATCACGGTCCCTTCCAGCCTTTTTGCTCATAAACATCCCTTTCCCCCTCTGCTCTTGAATTAGTAGACGCATAATTCCCAAATACGTCTTCAGCTAACGACTGTCCTAAGTAGATACGAATGAGGAAAAAGCCACGGCCAGGCCCCCGGTTCCAACGCAAGAGGCTACGCCGAGTGGTCGACCGCTTTTGCCAGTGCAAAGCAAAGGGTGGTGGTCAACTGGAAATCAATATAATCAATAGAAAAACGGCCGCCTTCAACTCTCGGAGTCTAAATACGCAGCAGTAGTCGCCTTTTCACACGCACACAAAGCTAGCCATTGGAGCCAGCTCTTTCGTTCTACACTCGCCTTCTCTCTCTCTCTCTCTCTCTCTGCTCTCACGGCTAGTTCTAGTAAGCAAACATAACGAAACGCCAACCCCGGAGAGCACCTTTTTACGCCTTTCACCAACCGTACGAGCTGCTATCTCGATCCAATACTTGCATCCAACCAGTTGGATCACATAGAGTAATGTTATTCCTAGCCAACATTACCCAGCAGCCGATAATGGATTTCTATACAAGCTTAGACCATAAAGACATGGCTGACTAAAGCACCTTCTCCAACACTCTTATCACGATTCGTTTTACACATGTTTCTGAACTAGGAAAGCCAGAGTACTGCTATTGAAAAATCTTCGCCAACAAAATATCAACCAAGCACATTGTGCGAGCATGTATAAAAGATGCAAGGGAAGGAAGCTTTTTCTAAGTACAGGGGTGCAGCTACTATTCAGCAACTGGATAGAGAACCGAGCAGATGCTATAGCTACAGCTACTGGCATTGGCGAAAGTAGGCTTATTTACTAGTCCATGCAAAAACAGCGACTTTAGTTGAAGGCGAAATTTAATCAACTCAAACGCGTCATTTGACGTTGATAGATTGAAGATAATTCAACTAACCAGACGTGTACTTCTCTATGTGGGGGAAGTGGCAATAACAACTTTCTGGCCAATAAAACTAGCTGCTGGCCATGGGAAAACTAGTACAGAATAGACGAAGAATTATTAGACCGTTAATTTTATTTTGATGCAAAATTTTGCACAGGAATATGAGTGCAAAAATAATGTATATGCAGCGTTGAGAAATGACTGAAAGTTGATTGATGATCATTGGTTCAAGTATGGAAAGCTGGCATTGCCAGTTTTGATCAATATGATCCGTTATCCTGGTGCGGATCAGATGATACCATGCTATGATGACCGATTTCACAAGCTACAGTTTTATGGCCATCCGTAATAATCAGAGTGAATACTTTGATCAAGGTCAAGATACTGTCAATAGAACTACAGTATGCCACAATGCAAAAATATAGCTATTACTATGACTAGCCTGTGATCAAGCTAAATGACTGGAAAAATCACAAGGCTAATCTTGGCAGAACTCAGCAGTCGCACAGTGGAAGATAAAAACTAGATGAAATACACCCCTTCAAAAATTTTGAACAGGATTATACTCACGAGATGACAAGGAACCAGTTGCCCACCCACTTGTAAATAAGAACTTAACTAAAGAGTTTAGGATAATCTGCATTGCAAAGTGGATAATGAAATATTGAACTTGTTTTTCACTCAAGAAAATAGGAGAATGTAAATACTTGGCTAAGAGATATGGGCGATTATCCGAGTACTGTATGATGAAAACTAGTCCTCGTCAGGATGAACCATAAGGGACAAAGTATATTTCAACGTTCAAC
The DNA here is from genome assembly GCA_034695185.1 of Discolaimus major. NCBI lineage: Eukaryota > Metazoa > Nematoda > Enoplea > Dorylaimida > Qudsianematidae > Discolaimus > Discolaimus major. Next base: position 18,109 of record JAQIWJ010000387.1, read on the forward strand.
AACATTGCACGCTCCAATGAGCATCGTCGTCAAAAGCATACACGTTCGAGGGGCGTGGGATCTTCTTCTCTGGGAAAAACAAGCCATTCAGTGGCATGGCACCGGGATAGAGTGTAGAAGGACACTAGGATTTTTCCTCATTGCATCAACTACTAGTAGAGTACTGCCATTTAAAATTCGCCTCTGTATACTTGCTGACTGGAATTTCACTCGCCAAAAACTAGTCGATCATAGAGAGCATGAACGACTGAAACTAGAAAAACATGCAAAACTAGAAATAGGTATTTATTGTACTGCACTTGAAAGTAAAATCGTCGGAATTCCATTTAAATTTACAAATCCTATTTGAATTAGCTGATCAGTGTCATTGCACTCGATTTCGTTCCAAGAATGCAATGCAATAACCTTGAATGCTGAAAAGCATAGCACTCTGGTTTCTGATATTCGCGTATGCTGCTGAGATCGTGAGAAGCTTTTCACTGCAGCGCATGCTGATACAGGATGATGCCCAAGAATTTAGCAAAAAAGCTACTGATTTTTTACTACATTTATCGTGCTGATAATCATGGAATTATTTGAATAACGACGTTGCAGGTATCATGGAATCACTGGCAATAATTGCCAGATGACAAAACAGCATTATCAAAAATCAGGGCGTCACATAATTCAATCATCAGTGATCTATTTCGAACCGAAATCCCAAGTTGTCCCACTAGTTGATGGAGCATTATCGATTATATCGGACACTTGCTCACTGCTGCCATCGTTTGACACAGTTGCGAAATGATTCGCAACTTCGCAAATCAAAGCTGCACAAGGTTCAAGAGCTGGGTGGACAGCGCGTGATCTCCTCGATAGGATCAAGTTCAGACCGTAAAATATGATTTGGGCGAAAGTGATCATTGAGATACCAACGTAAACGCCCATCATTCCACCCACCTCGCATACGGCCATGTACCAAAGTGATCTCCATTGATCAACTTCGTACATGTAAGAATTATGTGGCAAGATGATCTTGATCAAACTCCATGACGTATTGGACGATTCTGTGACATCGGTGCCATTGTGGTCGAAGTTGGCAGCGTAACTGCTCGACAAAACAGGGTACGACCAACGGGAACATAATGGCTTGCATGCTGCTGTCTTATATACGCGGTTTAGTCCAGCTGCAGACTGAAAAAAACGCATATGATGAATCAATATAATTGTTTTAGCAGGGAAAAGTTATGGGATGGGAAATTTGAGAAGAAAGTGCCGGCTGAACCCCATACACGACTTACTTCTCGCTCTTTAATTGAAAAATCAGCTCCGAGTCCAGCAAATGCTGTGAACATGGACTCCAATGTCATGTTTGGCTTTGGAGGAAAATGAAATCCAGTTGGTAATTCAGGTCCCAGATATTTTTGAAAAAAGGTGATCATATACTCTTGAAAACATTGAACGCCTTCCGAATCGTAGTAGTCGAAATATTTCAATTCAAGTACATCGTCATTTGGCATACAATCGGTCAATTGATTCAGTTTTTTCGGTTCCTCCAGGACCACGGATACATCCATGCCTGATGGAACGAATATGGGTATTTTGAGAACGAATGGTAGCATGTGAATAAATATCTCGAATCCATCCGAAGCTATTCCATCTGTGAAGAAACCATACGTCCAGTCCATGCTGACGTTGACCGCCAACGTATGGGCATCAATTCCTCCTTTGGTCACGTTGATTGACTGAAATTGGACACAGGCTTACTGTAAGTCCCCCCATCCTCCTTCAATCAAGACTTACTGCTATGTGATAACATGTACCGAATGGCTGTTTGAACATCTCACGTGCAATTTGACAGCAATTGAAACTTTCTCCGTCCATGGAACAATTGGTCAAAACCGATTCGCAAGGAATAATGTATATCGATTTTTAGTTATAATCATCCTGTTCTACAGCCAATTCTGCGCTCCTGTCGAACACCGTTTTTGTAAGCCTGTAAATCGCCGTTCGGCCATCTCGGAAAGAAACATCCATTGCTAGGACTCTTCTCAAAAATTTGACGACATCTTCTTTCGTGAGACGATGTTTCTTCATGTAAGCGATCACTTTCTGATCAGTTTCGTATATGGGAGCGGTGATTTCGTCCCAGTAATTCTCATTGATCGAATTCGGATAGCAAATTGAAACGTTGGGGAATGGTGGGTGATCATCGATGATTTTCAACGTATTCAAAATATCGCTTTGCTCCATGTACTGACAAGTAATCGCGTACGATTCATAGGCTATTCCTGCGAATGCCGCCAGCAACGATATGCGAAATATGATCTGAACCGCGTATATGGTTGATTGGAACGCTTCCGGGAGGCCAGCGATGCCGACATTGTCCACGAATTCCATGAAACGCTTGCGAAGAGGAGACTGCTCGGATGGATTTTCTTCTGCCATCTTCTTATTCGATGCGAATTTACAGTAAACTAAAACTGCACTCAACTTACTAGGCCGATTGTCATGAAATCTATTTTCGAAGCTTAGCCCACACAGAAACAGTTACCAGGGGTGATTTTAGTTAGGATTACCGAACCATGGCGTCACGATTCTCTAGAGTCTTTTAAACTTTGGCTCATGAAACGGAGTATACTGTAGACCGAAATTTCGCTTGGGGAATAGCTAAAGGATCCACGGCAAAATGTCCTGGTCAAAATATCTTTGCACAAAATAACCTCAGGCATAGTAATATCTTTGGATAAAAGATCTGTGGTAAAAATATCCTTGCCTGTTTACAAGGTAACGTTTGCGCATATCGATTTTTCACGATGACGGAATGATAGGCGACCCGTCATGTTTTCCTGTACATTCGATCATGCGGATTCGTCATAGGCATACATAATGAATAGAGATCGAAGTCAAGGCAAAGGTATAACAGCGTTTGCACTGATTAATCGATCAATCATGTGTTCCTTCCATCTGAAAATCGGAATCTTCTATTGATTTCCTTGTGGCAAGGGAATTACAGCACTGCTATTGGACTTGAACCGTTTGAGCAATCGCCTAATCACAGCATTGCGAAATTTCGGACTAAACGCCATGTAAGCGTAAAAATGGCAACAATGATGATACATATCGAGAATTTGCGAAAGATAAATTCCGATAATCAATTGTGTTAACCGAAACCTTTGTCGACTGACATTTTCCTCATACGTTCCATACCCTAACAGATAGTTTACATTGGCAATTGTTAAATAGGCTATTTGGTTAAAATAAATACCAGTGTCCACTAGGATGAAAGGTATGGCTTCGCATAATTGAAGTATACATAGTTGCTTATTAATTTTAATATGCTTCAACAGGACTTTGCCCGAGGTGGTTTTAGCCTCCGATGTGCCAGCTAATTTTCTTTGACGCCTGGACATCCGTATGAGACCCTGAATGACCAGAGGAGTGAAAATGAGCATGAGAACGCCTTCGATCGTTCTGTAGGTTATGTCGAGAATAGACGTTGCAGTTGATAAGCTGGCCAATCGACCGTTAGAGTAAGATTCTTGAAAATCATTATAAGTAGCAGGAATATCATAGATGCAACCGAATAGGAATATGCAAAGTATGACCCATCTTACCAGTTTCTCGCCTTCCAATCTCGGATAGTAATGTGGAAAACGGCATGCGACTACTCGTTCGAACGAGGTCCATAAGACCAGCAGATGGGCGGTTTTGGCAGCAGCCCTTGTTGTGAACATTGCCAAATCCATGGCCACGTTGCAAGCCACGCAGTCCTTCACAGATGGCATTGAGAAAGGGACCGAATATCTCACAAAATTCAATGCGTATATGAAATCGAATACACTGATTGCGCGATAATAGTTGAAAACTGGCACATCGAATTCCTTAGCACGATATGCCAAAAGACATAGAACAGCACTTACAGTACCCAAGATCGCACCAGCATTGAAACATTTTCCAAGAAAAATGTAACTGAAAGCAGCCAAGTCGTTAATGAGAGCTCTTCGGCAAATAATTTCCACTAATTGCCATGTAATATTGATTTTTCCATTATCATATAAATTGGTCACATATGTTGAGGCATTTTGAAATTGGGGACAATTGATCTCGATCAAGGACAATGCTGGCTCCATGAGGGAACTTCCTTTCGCTTTGCCAAAGGATTCGAATGACCTATTCAGTAAAATTCCTAGCTGAAAAATGTTGAAAATGAACCTATTTCTATCTCATTCGGTTAAAGAGTGGAGTAAACCTCAACCGCCATAAGCTGATCCCCTCTGCCCTCCTGTCTTTTGGCCTAACCTGAAAATCAATAACCATAC
>JAQIWJ010000388.1:0-22403 GCA_034695185.1 Discolaimus major
GACCAATGGTGAACAGCTTCACGTTGTGCGGAATTCTACTGGCTCTGATATTCTTCCCGATCGGAATCATCTGCTGCAACGTCCGAAATGCGTGCAATGCGGTTTCCAAGCCGGATGATGAATTGGAATGTCGTCAACGAAATGGAGCAAGACAGAATTCGGATGATGGAAAAATGATTTCATGACGATTTTGGGTGATCAATGAAATTTGCCGTACGCATTACTAATTCGTGTATCTTTTTTTGTGAACGATGTGACATTCTTGCAATGTGAAGTGAAATCAAAAAATACAGTGCTGGTATCGCGTATTTGTGATTAGATATCAGTGCTGGAAGCACAATATTTTCATGATTCAGACATCATGTTTTCTGATCATCACAAGATTGACATAAAATTTGAACACGAATACAATACATTGAGAAAAATCCGCGATCACGATGAGATCACAAGATCATCTGGATCAATCGATCACATATTTTGATTACTCACCGAAATTTTGCCTCCGTTCATCTTTCATTTTGAAGGTCGATTTATTTTCGCGCATTCTCCTCCTCGTCCTCGGGTCGATCACTGCATTTGGAATCCGCATTGCACGCATTTCGGCGTGCGCATGACCAGGCAGCAGATGATTCCGATCGGGAAGAATATCAGAGCCAGCAGAATTCCGCACAACGTGAAATCGTCCACCATCGGTCCACCCTAAAATAAAAGAGTTCCAATTAGGAATCGGCAATGCTGATCCATGGCCAAACATTTGGCTTAGAAATGATCAAAAATCACATGCACCCTTTCGGTCGTTTTTTTCAGACCCAGAAATCTCGATTTCCTAAACCTTTTGAAGGAGCAAATATTTCGCCCATTGAAAATCATTCAAAAAAGGTACTTACTCGACACATTGGACACGGTCCACCGCCTTGCACGACGACCACTGGTTGCGGATGCATTGGTTGAGATTGAGGTTGATACAGGATTTCTCGATTTCAACCGTTCCCAACGAAATTGATCTTTTCGTACGCCAATTTGAATCGGAAAATACGAATTCAATATTCCAACTTCTCCCGAATCACATGCGAAATGATTCAGCAACCGACCGCCAATGACCACAGCAAACTGCGCGAATAAAATTCACTCAACAATGCAAAGCGCCCTACTTCGTTCCCGCCTTCTGATTTGAACGGAGGCTACTTATGACAGTAATTGGTTGTCTGCTCGGTGGCGGGTTCTCGATGCAACTCCGAAAATCCTAATTTTGGGAGAAAAATTCTGTAAACAAATGCCTGGGATGGATAATCTTTGATAACAATGGCCAATTTTGATAATTTGAAAGAGCACGTGGACAAGCTAACCAATGCCAGCAATCTTACGCAGAAAAGGGTGAGTATGAAAGCACTGGAACTGAGATAATGCATGCTAAATCTGATAATTTTAGAAATTCGTGGATTTAATCAAGGACGATTTATCCAACGATCGTGTTATTCGGAAATTAACATCCAGCTTCGAGACTCATTCGGAATTTTCATGGACTACGTTATTCGATCAAGCGAAAAAGCTAGCGGAAGAAGTAAGTTTCCTTTAAAAAAATTTCGAAGTTTATTGACTAATAAATCGCTGGACTTTTAGGAACTCACTAAATTGAAGAAGGATATTACGAAAGCGGCGGCTGGTCGTGGGTCAAGCAAACATTCCGTCGAATTCTTCCCGTTTTTCAAGACTGTCGCTATCAAATTCTGTGATTCCGTCTCCGTCGATTTTCCGGCCAGCGATGTGGTCACCGTTTCATTTCGAGCGTTAGACGACGAGGACGACGAATTTCGAGCCCTATTTTCCAAAGATGCGATTATCGTTATGTCCCATTGCGTATTATCCGACGCATCGAGCTATTCTACATTGACGCCTGATCAATTCGAAAGTAAGCCTTGTTTTTTTCATTATAAGCTACGGTTGATCTAATATATTCTTGTTTAGGTCTGATCTCAGCCGCAGTGGACGTTTTATTGAACTATCAAACGGTGCTTATGGATCCGGCTGTATACACTGAAGCATTGAAACGAGCTATCTCGGCAGCGATCAGCCAGTATGAAATCTCCTTCACCACAATCAGGGATCGATTGATTGGAGTGTTCGAGAAATTCAAATCTACGTAAGTGCTGAATTGCGTGCTTATTATTGGCAATGTCAAAAGCGTGTTCCTTCCTTTTTAAGGTCATTGGTCGCCAAACGTCCATGGGAAGACATGATTTCCTGCGCCAACGACATACTTCAAAGATACGGCTTCGAGCAACGTGCGGCTGTTTGCGAGTTCGGAGAAAGAATCGGGCCGATTATCTTGAAATATTACGACTCGTATTCGGATCACAGTTTACCGGTAAGTGATTCTTTTGCATTGGCTGCTCCTGCGTTATGTGGAGTTCTCTCTTCGCAAATTCAGACGTTTTTGTTTTCAGAAACAAGTGGCGAAATTCTTCCGCACACAATTTATTCTTCATCATCCGGCGAATGTGGTATTGGGTACACGCGGTTCCATTTCGACGGCATCGTGGGAAGTAAGCATGCTTGTGTTCTCTGTCTTGATTGCTCGCTAATTACTTATGATCTCGTGATTTCAGGCTATCGTGAAAGAGCTGTACCGCAAAATTGAAAGCGATCTTACACGGCGAGTTATGATGAGAGCAACCGATAATCGAAAGACGTAAGCAATTTGTTTATTTATTGCCACATTGGGTACTAATTCTACTCTGATATTTCAGAAGCGAAGTCCATTTGCAACTGGAGGTGTTGGAGCTTGTTTCACGCGTCGTTATTCAAACGTTTTCCAATGGAAATGAAACGTCCGAGATATCAAATGGAAGCAAAATCGACGTTGAAGAAATCGATGGTGAAGGCGAATCGGTTGGGCCACCTCGAAAACGACAGTGCCTTGAAGTCGGTTGGAGCTTCATACTCGATTTCATCACTGAGCGGAAAAATATGGATTCTGTCAAGCCTTGGTAAGCTTTCATGAGAGCTGTTGGTTGACCTTATGGTAACAGTTATTTTATTTCAGGTTGGATGTTATTGAATATACGATAACGAATTTTCCAAGCACATTTAACTCGATTCAAACTACCTCTATGCTGAGGACGATGGTTTCGTTGGTGGAGCATGTACACAAGTAAGCTGCTATTTATGAATTTAGCTCTCATATGGCCATGCATTTCTTCATAGAGCATATCATTCTGCCCCATGCACGAGCTGACTTGCAGTTCCATTCATTTACTAAATCATTTCCTTTTAGATCGGATATCGTGAAACGATTACTGAACATCCTACGAATCATCGTCCAGAAATTATTCGGTCGTTGGCCACTTCAACGCTCTGAATTCGCTCAATATTTGACCAATTTACGTCCAATGGTACAACGCCTTCTGGCTTCCAAAGCTGTCCAGCGCGAAGCCATTTTATTGATCACTGCCATACTCGATTCGGGTATTCTGAATTCCGACGGTGCTGATATGGAACTCTCACAAGCTTTGGGCGTCTACATTACCGAGATTCGGCCGGAGTGCCTGGATTGGATTTACGCCGTATTGACGAACTGTGATTTCGACGAGCGTTTATTCGTGGGCGTCCAAATGGGCAGCAATAACGTCGTGACTAATCAACGATCCAATTTCCGTCATTCACTATTGGACATTCTTATGGATTCACCGCGGATATTGATGGACGATGGTTCTGTTGGAAATCGAATGATGGAAGCCAACGTCAAAAGCGTTTGGGCGTTGACTCATTGCCAACCTGCTCAATTGGCCCAAGTACTGGCGTTATTACTATGCGACGTGCCAGCAAACGGCGTCATGCTGAAGAGAATATGCAAAGACGGTCAAAGGCGTCTAGAAGAAGAATTGGTGACGTTCATGTGCTTGGATACTGAAAGCAAAGCGATGGATCGAATGGATGTGGATTCACCCAAGAATGTTGGTCGTATGGCGTCAGTGGCCGAAAAGTTGATGGAGAAACTGAAACCGGTATTTGTGGATCTCATCACTTCCATGGAAACCCGCGTCGAAAGTCCTAGTCCTGAGGTGAGTACTTGTTAGCGCATTCTAGCACGATTAGCCTAAACATCGTTGTGTTTCAGGATTTCAAGAAATTCGTCGATCATTGGTGCTTGCACTGGTGTAGTTCGCTATTATTTGGTTCAGTTCACTTCGCTGGCGATGCGTTGTTCAACGATTTCTTTGCGATAAGCGCGGTAAGTGTTTGATCATAAGCAGATTTCATCGCAAGGAAATTTGTTTGCATCTGGATTTTTTCAGGGATTTTGGAAAGTGATTGCTCGAGTGACGGAAGGTTCGAAGGAAATGCAACGGGTATTCGTTCGATCGGTTACGGGTGCGTTGAATTACCTCGTGGAAAGAAAATTCGATCTGAAAAGCGAATTCATTCCGCAACGTCTCATCGACATGTTGGAAAAGGTAACATGCGTTCTGCAATAATCTGAAGCTTCATCATGGGGATTCTCACTTTTCAGATAGCAGAAAAGGAATTCGATATTTATGGTCCTGCAAGGAAACAACTGCACGACGATGCCTTTTTACGCGAGTGCTTGACGGCGTTCGGGCTTTCGGTGGAATTATGCTGCCGAGGAAAGGATTTAGCATCGACCAAAGTTCCAGTCATGTGCCTCGATTTCCTGGAGGCATTACGAGAATCGTCTTCAATGAATTTCTCAACGTTATTATTGGCAGTAAGTGCTCCTCAGCAATTGCAAGTACAGAGTGAGTACTAAGCATACTTCTATTTCTGTTTCAGCTTCGTGCGGTTGGTCGTATATTTGGAAGCGGCCCTGAGAACGATAAGGGAATATCGACCGCATTTTTGGATATCGTGAAGTAAGAGGCTTGTAAAAATTTTGCTCGTTGGCTTGGAGCTATATGTTTCTGTTTCAGGACGCTCCTGGATGAAAATAAGCGCGTGGCAGTTCGTACTGGTGATTTATTGGCTATTTTATCGCCACTGGCATCATGGACAGCGGATATCGACGTCAACGCGAAATATCTGGACATTCTGATGCCTTATCTGTAAGTATTATAAGCTGATGCTCTTGGCATAGCCTAAGCGAAATACGTGTTATTCAGGCCGAGCGAGGACCACAGTGAAATTAGCGATACGTCAAATTCCAATGTGCTTATGGCTTTATTAAATTGCTTTAATAGCATTTTGAAGGTAAGGGAAGCTTATGTCCATATGCCTGTAGGCAAATCATAATTTGTCACTTGATGACCATCGCGTTTATTTCCAGGTCGGCCAATATTCTCTGCCAACCGGGTCGTCATTGTTCGAAGCGCTACCGCAACTGCTGTTCACCAAGAACGCTAGGGTCACGTTTGCGGTGTCGGAAATTCTGGTTTGGTAAGTTGTTATTGGTTTTTATGCGATAATTACTATCCATCCTTTTTTCAGCTTAGTGAACAGCATTGAAGATTTGGAGAAATTAACGAGCGCTTATTCTGATCTGCTCGAGACGGTAAAATTTTCATCATTTGAGTACAGGATTGCCTGTTGTAATCGCTTCCTCATTTTAGGCTAAAGGCCACGGTGGTTCAGCGTCGTCTTGGGCGGCCATTTGTTATTGTACAGCCATGTGCAAAGTAATGGAGAGAACCGTCGTCTACCACGTGCCATGCTTATTGAATATCATGGATGTTGTGGCGGATATTCTGGACCAAGAAACATGCTACGTAAGTATGAGATTACCCAGGCAATCATTCCAGCCTAATCTGGGTATTATTTCAGGCGATTTTACATCACGTTTTGGCCGATCAAGCGGAAGCAATTTTTTACTCCAATTCGGACGTAGTCGTGTCGTATTGGATAAGAAAGTTGGGCCATAAATTCGAGCGTTTTCCGTACAAATTATGGAACATGGCGTCGTTGGATGATTTCCTGAGGTATGAGAAGGTATGAGTTGCTGTTCTATTGATTGATACCAACTCATTTGCAGTTCGATCGCTGCTCGTCTCGTGCCATTGGCCAGCGTCGTTCGGGATAAGCCTGGTCTCGTTGGCTTCGTGGAATGGTACCAGGAAAATTTCCTCAATTTCAACGTGGACAAAGAAGAATTGGGCTGTTACGGTCTGGCCGCCATATCCCACGTTCCTTCGCCGTCCAATCATCTCGATTCGCTGTTGCTTATTGGCAAAGATCCACAAACGGTCTGCATGGAAAATCTGGTCGGTTCAATTGGCGTTTTATGCGAATGGATGATTTTCAAGTAAGATCGTTTATTCTTAGTCAATTTTTTTTAATAATGAAGAGTTTTATTTAGGCGTCAACCACTCGGAGGTACCGTCGAATTTTCAAATCATGCATGGAACAACCATGTTGGACGTTTCGTGTCGATGTTGCAACAGAAGAATTTTACCGACGCCCTTCTTTCTTTGCCCGAGGTAAGCATAAAGAGTTTATTATTTGGGAGTACCAGAAGATACTCATGCTTAATGTCGATCTGTTTTTTTCAGAGATCGATCCCTCGATTACTGTTGCTACTTCGAGCTTTCTCCCATCATTCGCCGTATAAGAAACGTTGGATTGATATCGTCGAGACCATGTTCGCGTCATTGGATCTTCGTCAATTGGACCAAACGCTGGTAAAATTCGTCGTTCGTGAACTACTGTATTTGGACTCGTCGTTGCTGCGTCAAATTACGGATCCAGATGAAGCAAAAGCCGCGTTGCTAATGCTGAAAGCCCGAATCACAGAATTGTTTCGTCATTTTGGAGCGGTAAGTTTCACATCAACGCGTATCGAAGATAGTACTGCTGATAAACCTTATTTCAGATGGTGATTCACTTTCTCGACGCTCCATTGGCTGCCGTGCTAGCAGTGAAACGAATACACGGATTGGAGCAACAGGTATGAGTATTGGTTTTTGGCTATAATCAACAGTTTAACTGAACGTTATTTTTTAGACTTTTGATATTGCGTCAGTCATCGTCGAATTGGTACAACAGTCAAAGGAGACGTTGGCGTCATTCCCGCTGCTTCCAACATCTTGGCCAACGTTGCGCAATGGACAAATTGACTGCAGAAAGTCGTGGGATCTGAAACAGGTACAGAGCTTATGGCTTCACATTAAAAGGAACTAATGCATTCCTTCTTTCTTTAGCTGTGTCAACATTTGGTCTGCATTCCGACTTGGATGTTAAATATTGACGAACTTGAATACGCCACGAATCAAATGGTCGGCATGTGCAATGGTCCAGAAGATGACACCACCAGTAAGTGCTGTAAAATTTGGAAGTTAGCTAACGTCTACATTGCTTTTCTGTTTCAGTTGCGGCCTTGTCGGGAAGGTTATTATCGCTGGTGCATTCAGTGGACGGTGAATTTCAAACGCATGTCCTGGGATTGATTGCGAAATTGGCGATACATCGGTATTCAAGCACCTGTCAGTCATTTTACTACGCATGGGATTATGGAGAGTCGTTGGGGAATGCGGTGGTGGTCACGATGGATGAATGTTTTCGATCGGAAAGGTATGGACCTTCGACTGGGTAATGTTGGTCAATTTATTGAAATTCCGTTATTTTTAGAGCGGATTTGGCTTGCTTAGCAGCGGAATGTTTGGTCAACAGCATCGATATGGTAAAGCCTATTCAGGTGTTCATCAGCGAGGTCAATGGACAGTTATCAATGTATGGCGTCTTTTTGAATAAGAAGGTAAATACTATTCCTGTTGTGTTTATCCAGTTAGCACAGTTTATTGTGTCGCTGACTCCCTCGAATGATCCGTCCAGGCTCTTGGAGCAGATGTAAAGCAATTACATTACATTACATTAATTGTACAGGTTACTTGTTTTTAGGGCAAGAATCGATGCCTCAAGACGTTGAATATTTCGAAATGGGTGCGGGATAACGATATGGATCCAACTGATCAATTACAACTACTGATAAACGATTTTTGCAACGACGACATGATGAAAGGGAATAGCTTATTGGCTGCAATTGGTCCACTGATGTTGCATGAAGTAAGTGATTTGGATCTTGAAATTTTATGCATTAATGGGTTTTCTCTTTTAGCCATCAATTGGAGAACGCCTATTGCCATATGTCGTTGAATTTGGGATTCGTATGGAAGAATTTTCGTTCATGGACGCCGCGATTCAACGGTTTAAACTATTATTACAAGACTGCGTCAATAACAAAGAAGGTATGGCTTTCCATTCAGTCGGCACAGATCATTGACTGAACTTTTTTCAGATCCTAATGTCCAGGCGAAATTTTACGGAGCGATTCGATGCGTTTTGGGATGCGTCAGGCGTGTTCAACATGGATCAGGGTAATTCTGTTTTGAAGAATCAGATTCGTTGTACTACACAGTTCGTATTTTTAGGAAACTTGGTTTACAAAGCTACCAGTTATTTCCTATCGACTACGTTTTATTGGCGGAAGCAGCGGAAGCATGTGGTATGGCGTCAACCACTCCACTGCTTGTGGAAATCGGATCGGAAAATTTGAGGTACAGGTAGTATTGATATCAAATTGCGCAACTTAGGCTAAGATTTCCATTATTTCAGAACTGCTGAAGTTGAACAGCGTTTCGATATGGGCGAAAGTGATTCACTTTTATCTCAAATGGTTTTGCGGGATCAACGAATTGGTTCGATATTGCTCGGCAGTTACGTTGCATTGAAAGATGCGGAAGGAACAGAAAGTTTGGGAGAGTATGCTGCGACTGATACAGGAGCCAGGTAAGCTGCTGTTGGCAGGGAATGCGGATGAATTTAACTGGTACCCTTGTAGGCTGTTATCTTGCGAGACGTCGGGCGATATCAATAGACTGATCACAATGTACGCGAATCTCAAAAGCATGGATCAATTTCGGCCATGGTATCTCGCATTATTATCAACCGAATGGGGCCAGACGACCGCTAACCTTCGTGACGAACAATATGCGTGCGCTTGGAAATTGGGCCAGTGGGAGACTATTGATCAATCTAAGGGGTAAGCGTAGATGTATATTTTTACACAGCTCATGCTGTAGGTATTGGTTATAGATACTCAAAATCGGCCAGTTTCGATCAGTTGATGTTCAACACGTTATCTCGGCTGGGTAATGATCGTACAGTTGAAGGCGTCTGTTCTGATCTCAGGTATGCATTCCGATTAGAGATTTCAACGTGATATTGATTCTCTTATTTTTTTCAGCAATCATATCGTGACCAATTTGCGCAAGCGTTCGAGCTTACCCGAATCATTCCTTCAACAACTGATTTTATTGGACGACTTGAAAGAAGCCGATGCAGCGATAAAGGCTAAAGATGTGGAGAAAGTATTCTCGCAATGCGATCCTCAGACGTACATCGGTTTCGACGACAGAGCATGGTGTCAACACGCTATCGTCGATCGATTGGTGCAATGCAAACGGTTGGACGTGAAACCGATTGTGTTAGCTCAACGACTGACGAATTCATCCTGCGATCAACTTTCATTGTGCCGAAGGAGAAAGCTATTCCACGTGAGTGCCTTCAATTTATGCGAAGGATTTATTCCTAATCCCTTAATTTCAGGCTGGGCTTCGAGTGGCTGAGAATGCCAAAGCAATGATCGAACCATTACTGGTAACTGGCGGTGATTCAAGGGCGGCGTTGTTGGCGAAGATTGATTTACAAGAAATCGAGTTATTGTGGGCTATCGGCGATCGTTTGAAAGCATCCACCGGTTTGAAGAAGCTGACGGTCCGTTTGGAAGAAGTAAGCCATTCCTAAATTCATCAATTATATGCGCTCTATGAGGCCCGATTTTCAGTTGCGCAATAACAAGGACCCAGAGCTGCTATGCTCACTGACGAAGTGCCTGGTATTGTTGGACGAATTCAGACGCAGCGGTGTGGAAACAGTCGGAAGCTCATCGTCGTCTTTTTCATCGAATAAATTCATGGAGGTACGTATTGTCGAGCAATTGTGCTCAGCGCAGAAGCTCAGATCCGTCTCATTTGTAGGTTATAAAACAGTTGGACAAGCCATCGAAGAACAAATTGTCAATAGAATTATCCAACGTCTTGGGTGCAGCTCATCTGGCAATTGCTCAATATGCGAATCAGCAATATCACGACATCACGGATTACATCAATTCTCCTTTATTCGCCGCCAAGAAACTGCATATCGAAAAGTTCAAGGTGGAAATTTTCAAAGTCGATGAAGCAAGGCGAAGCAGATCACCGATTGCTAGTGCTGGTGCTGTAGCTGAAGAGTAAGTGCTATTTTTCTTCTAATATCATCAAGCATCGGGTGCTGAAACGCGGTTTATTTCAGGAAGATATCCAAAGTGCTTGCTCAGCGCAAGTGCGACGTCGACGCGAGTGAAGTCGAGGAGATTATGCAGCGTCAGAAGAACCATTTTATCACCGCCTTGCGTTCGTATTTACGCGTGTTATCGCTATGCAACGATCACGACGTGCTCGTCTTTCGGGTGATTTCATTGTGGTTTGATAATTTGGGCGTTAAGCAAGCCACGGACATTGTGAAGGTATGTACAGGAATTTTAATGCATTTTGGCACCTATACGAGATGGATACACTGCTTTTCTTCAGGAATCGCTTGAATCAATCCAATGGTATAAATGGATCGCGGTATTTCCTCAAATGGTGTCTCGCTTAGCGGTCAAGGAATCCGATGGCTATTCAACGACACTGGCAAATGTAAGCTGCTGTTGATACAGCCTTTCCCTTCACAAGGAAGATCCCTATTTTAGATCGTATCCAGCGTTTTGCGACACCATCCATATCACGCTTTCTACACGCTTTACGCATTGGCCAAAGCCGAAGCCAGAGATGATGTGGAAAAGGTAATAATTTATTGTCTTGTGTCTGTCAGAGGCTCAGTTGACAGGTGTGATCATGTCTTTCAGGGTCGTCAAGCTGCCGCGAATGCCATTTTGAAAAACGCTTACGATAATTGGACGACTGGCAAATACAAGAATATGAAGAGACTGGTGGAAGATTTGATTGGATTACACGCGTGGCAACCGCCGCCTAAGAAGAAACAATGTAAGTAGAGATGCATTCTCGCTTGTACTGCCATTGAAATTATCCCTGTTTTAGGCGTCATTCCGGATAATCAGCCTATATTCACGATGGACAAGGACATTCCCTTGCCAACGATGACCATAGAGGTAAAAGTTGTCCATTATGGTGGACTGTCAATGTTTCTGATTTGGTTTTATTTTAGCCCAGCCCATCCTCGGATTACGGCCGAGTACCGAAAATCCTCAGTTTCGAGAAGAATACCACTGTAATGGGCGGCTTGAGTATTCCGAAACGAATCACTTGCCTATGCTCGGATGGTGTGAAACGTCGATTCTTATTGAAAGTAAGCTGACTTGAATGAATCAGGGGCCATTGGTTATGCTTCTTTAGTCCCGGTCAGAAAGCTGACCAGAAACTGATGCAAATATTTTGCAGGGTGGACAAGACGACCCGCGTCAAGATGCTATTATGCAGCAACTATTTCGTATCGTGAACGTACGATTGAGAAGACAGGAACACGAATTTGGCACGCGCAAAGGTCAATATGGAACCATGAGAACGTACAATGTCGTGCCGTTGACATCGACTATTGGATTGATCGAGAATTGCGAAGGCTGTATATCTCTGGGTAAGCGGAAGGCGTTTTGGATGATGGCCTATTGTTAACGCCTTGTTTTGCAGGAGATTATTTGGTCGGCGAAGATGGCAGAAGCGGCGCGAGGCAAATATATTATCCAGAGGCGCAATCGGTGGCTATGTGCCGTCAAAAGATAGTGGTAAGCGTCGATTTGCTAGTGGTTTGCCTTGAGCCAGCTAATGGGATGTACTATCTTCTTTCAGGCCGCATCGAAAGACAGTTTCGACAGACGTGTGAAAGTATTCATGGAAATCTGCAAAGAATTACGGCCAGTTTTACGTCATTTCTTCTATGAACGGTTCGTCGATCCAACCGAATTTTTCGAAAGAAGACGTGCTTATTCAACGAGCGTCGCAGTGGCATCCATGGGTAAGCTTGGCTGGCAGAGGATATTGTACCAGTCTCGATCCTGATCCCATTTTCAGTTGGTCACGTGGTTGGTTTGAGCGACAGACACGCGCAGAATATTCTATTGGACGAGAAGACTGGCGAAATCATTCACATCGATCATGGTAAGTGTTGAGTGAATTATTCATGTGGAGCAATCCATGCCACATTGGGTTTTAGGTATGGCATTCGAACAAGGTCGACTATTGCCAACTCCCGAGACGGTGCCGTTTCGATTGACCAGAGAAATTACGAATCCCATGGGCATCGGTGGTCTGAATGGCGATTTCTATCGTTCCTGCGTCCGAACGTTGACGGTGCTCAAGGAATCCAAGGATATTCTGATGCCGATCTTGTCCGTTTTACTTCACGATCCCGTGTCCCAATGGACGTTGACCATGTCGAAAGCTCAACACAAGCAACCGGATGTGCGGATGACGGATGTGGAGAAAGCCGCCTTGGGTAAGTACTCTTGTCACTTTTGCACAGTGGCCAAAATGTGACACCAGTTTCTTTTTCAGCCGAAACGAAGAACGTACACGCTGAACGAGCGATACTTCGCGTGAACGACAAATTGAACGGACGTGAGAAAACGGAATTGCTCTCAGTGGAAGGACAAGTAAGCAGAAAATCATGTCCCTCATTTTTTTTTCTCTAAGAATCGCTAATTTCAGGCGAGCCACTTGATCAATTTAGCACGAGATCCGAAGAATCTGTGCTTGATGTACGGAGGATGGCAAGCGTATTTCTGATATATCCATTATGTTGACGATGATTATTACGTTTGCGATATTTTTTCATTTCGAGATGATTGTGTTGTTTTACTTGGTGGCGCAAAGCCTGTGATGGCTAAATCTTGATCCGAGCATATGGATAATTAATAAGAATATCATTGATATGCTAATAATCAGCTTGCAAGGTAATCACGAATACTGATACCACATTCGGAATCGATATCTTCAATATCTTTTCGGATCATGAACCGTTCACGTTTTCGTATACTTCGGCGGTCGTTTCTCCAAGAACGCCGTCATGCCTTCTTTGCGGTCGTTCTGAAAAAGATGACCATTGAATACACAGCAATGGAAGCAAACTGAAAAAAGCTTACTGTAGCAAATGTGGAGTGGAATAATCGACGTTCGAAATGCAATCCTTCGCGTAACGACATTTCGTAAGCTGAAATGGAACTTTGATCATGAATATGTCACAAGGGGCCAGTCATAAACTGAACATACCTGCATTCACAGCTTCCTTTGCAAACGCCACAGCGATTGATGAATATGAAGATATTTTCTCGCCCAATTTCACTGCTTCGTCCACCAGTGCATCGGCTGGGAATATCTTGCTGACGATACCTGCAAAAAAGCAGGAATCGGTCGAGAATACACTTGAAAGCAATTCAGCTTTGCCTCAGAGTCAAAAGGACGCTTACCCGATTCCTTTGCATCTTGAGCAGAAATTCGTTCACCGCTCAAAATCATCTCCATAGCCAACGATTTCCCAGCCGCACGTATCAGTCTCTGAGTTCCGCCAGCACCTGAAAGATAAATCAATCAGCGTCAATACAGAGAAACTGCCCTTCAATTCATCTTTACCTGGAATTGTTGCCAGATTAATCTCGGGTTGTCCGAATTGCGCTTTATCTCCCGCATAAATAATATCGCAAATCATGGCTAATTCCATACCGCCTCCCAGCTGAAAATTAAGAGCCTTCTTCAGTGTAAGTATATCCATCCTGGCAATTCTTATCTTACCGCATATCCATTGACAGCAGCAATAATTGGTTTCCGTATTTCGCTAATTTGCGTCCACTGTTCCAAGAATCCACCCATGGCAACGTTGTGAAATTGCTTATTCTGCATTTCTCGAATATCCGCTCCAGCTGAAAATGAATTCCATTGTTCCCCCCCCCCAAGAATAAATACAGAAATAACTAGCATACCTGCGAACGCCTTGGCGTTTCCGGTCAATACAATTGCACCAACGCTATCGTCTTTCTCGAACGTTTTCATAGCATCCACCAGCTGAAAAGAAAAAATGAGCGAGAAATAATTCACTGATCACAGAACTTACCTCAACGATCAAAGCATCGCATAATGAATTCAAGGCTTTCGGTCGATTCAATTGGATGAAACCGACGCAACCGTCCTTTCCTTTCTTCTCCGTCAATATATTTTGATACGATTGTGGATTTGCTGCAAGAAAACGCATGTTCCTCCTCGGATATGTATTTTCTGCAGTAGTGTCCAGACCCATCCAAGCATATGGACCAAATCCTCCATGCTCATTGCCCTGACTAGGCATATATGGGCCAGAATTTCTCAGGAAATAAATACGAATCATCTTACTTGCACATAACGAAACTGAGAAATGCAATAATCTCGTTCTGGCCAAATTTCCCCTTGTCGAAGTCGATCTTTGCAAAAGGGGAATAATAAAAGCTCTGGCCAACGATGCCATTTCTGGACGATGAATTGAATAATTTGCAGATTCCAAAATCCCAGGCACGAAGCTTCTTCAATACTCGGATACGATCCTTTGGTCGGGCGCAACCCCCTGAAATGGAAGTTACAGTCAGCATTTACACCATATTCAAATCAAGGAATCAGTATTCATCCGAAGAACGGATTTTCGCAATAAGAGAGAAACAGTGAAGTGATGAAATGAATACTGTCATATTATAAAATGCATAAATACTGACATCGAATTAGCGAAATACGTGCGATAATCGCAATATACAGAATCAGAATTAGTATATGCAGAATAAATGAAAAATAAAAAGCAGGCAGTGCAAATGAATGAATCATGGGATGTCTTTGAAATCAATGGTATCGCGATTAATAGAAATGATTCGTTCACGGGTCGCAAATTCTGCAAACTGGCTTCGGCTTACGTGGACGCGTTGAACGACGAAGCGGTGGAGGTTCTTTGATCTCGTCCACCAATGCGGCATTCTTCGGCCCTTGTGGTATAATGGCCGCCTCTGGCAACGCTGGTTCCTCCGCTGGAACCACGGATTGTTCTTCCACCAGCGTAGCAGATAAATCTCCCGTTGTGCTATCAGCATCGTTTGCGGAGTCGTCTTGTGCAGCCGATGATTCTACTTCCGATTGACCATCCGATGCGAATGTGCAATCTCCGCTTTGGACTGAAAAAATACTGGCGGTCACATTCCAGTATAAGGATCAAGGAACCTGACATACTTGGGGTAAGTTGGAAGCTATTCGCCACAGCATCCTTGGCCGCCATCGCAGACTGCGGAGTAGCTCGAACAGAAGCCGATATGGGTGTCGATGCCACCGTTTCTGCAATAAAATAATACCATGAGACTAATGAAAAATGCCTAAACAGGCAGAACTTACCCGCGTTGTTTCCGCGTCCCCTTTTCAGATTCTCTTGGAATTCCCGATCATCATCCGGTATTTCTTCGTCGACTTCACGACTACGTCGTCCACCAATGATACTGACGTCAAAGTCTTCCATTTGCGGAGCCAATGGTTGATCGCCGCGTGCTATTTCCGCTGAAAAGGCGGTTTGTCAAGATGGGTTATCAATCAAATGCAGCTTACAAGCTTACCTTCAGAACAGCGCCCTTGTTGATCATGTTCAGTATTGCGCTTCTTTTCGTATTCCTCGAATGGCACCAAGCCTTTGTAGTTTTTCTGAAAGAAAATGTATGTAAAAATGAGCTATGGATGGATAAATTTTGCTTCCACCGATAAACTTACACGAAGACGCAATTCGCGTTGCTTCTTTTCTTCACGCGTTTCCGTATCGTCGTGTTTACCAGCATCGTTGGTCGACCTTTCTTTCAACGGTTCTGCGTTTTTCTTCGCCTCTTCTTTACGCTTTGCTTCATACTCGACGAATGGAATCAAGGGTTTCCAATTTTTCTAGAAAACAACAAGCTCGAGTGAGAGAGTGCTGCAGAAACCAAAGTTAATCTTACCCTCAAACGCAATTTTCGTTGTCGTTGAATAGACGAATCTTCGTATTTGTTCTGACGTTCCAACGGCTCCTCGTCGGATTCCTTAGCCTCGTCCGAGTCTTCTAGAAAAATGACATTCTCATTAGAGAGCAATTTCGTGACAATGCTTTTGCTTACCGATGACTGAAAAATACGCTTTCCCATTTTCATCGCGCTTGAACCTGGGCGGCGGCGCTTCGTATCGATAATAATTGATGATTCTGAAAATAGAGGCCGTTTTCAGCATGATGCCAAATGTGAATACAACAAACTCATACTTCATGGCTTCTTCTTGAGTTTCGGAATCCGAGAAATTGGGCAATACCTAAAACTGATGACGTCATCACATGCAAAGAGAATTTGTGAAAATAACTTACGCGACCACGAACAATTTTCGGTTTCGGAATAGCCATTCCCTTTTCTTTAGCACCATCCTTTTTGGGCATGGCGTTTTCTTTGTCCGGTTTCATTCCACGAGTGGCCGACGTTGATTTTGACGCCGCTGATTTTGATGAAGTTGCCATGGATGAATTGATAAAAATCGATCTAATCGGTTATAATAATGCCGTCGAAACGATTACAAATCGATTTGATACTATACTAGAGGTAATTCGTGTAAATAATATTGAAAGAAAGGCAATTTTCCAGGAGGAAATTCCAAAAGTTATTTCCAGATTTCATGAATTTCTAGTTGGCGTCTGCTAGCGTCGCGCACACCACTTATGTTTTGTCATAAGCGGTCTTCGCCGAATGCGAGCGCAACTTTCAAAAATTCGATCATGGAGCTTTCAACACAGCGCGGGTTACTGTAGCTTTTATCAAATGCAACCGTTTGAACATATCAATCCACGCCAGATGATCGTATTATTTCGATTAGATAAATTTTACGAATGTAATTTGTAAAAATCCCTCAACATATGTTTTTGACAGTGATACGAAATCGTGATCATGATCACTGACCATATGACGATTGCGCAGACTAAACCCACGGCCAAATCTTTCATGCTTGCGCCGTATAATTCGGTTTCTTTCTGAAACGCAAAATCAACTCAAATTCGAGGTTATTTTTGGCGGGTGATAGACACTTTCAGCGTAAGAATGATTTCTGTTTCTGCTCTGATTTCTAAGATGAATGACCCTGATTAGAATTTCTGCCCATGAAAATGGGCCTGGGTCGAGGATTACGGTAGATATTCCTCTAATGGACAGGCAATTATCATCAGCGATTTTCCAGCAAATTCAGAGTTTATGTACCCAGAAAGTGTTCAATTTCATCTTACTGGTGGAGTCCCTTTCAAATATGCATCAATGGACATTTGACGTAATGCTTGTAAATCAACGAATCTCGGCGTATTGTCATCCGTTGTCTTTACGCGGATATTGGTTGGCTCTAAAATTTTGATCATCGGGATAAGGGATTAGGATATCCGTAAATCCATACCAAATCCATTTGTGATGGTGATCAATGTAAAGAAAGCAATGCAAACAAGGGTGTACATTTTTGCATTCATTCATATGAGAGTGGAAATTTAACTTTCATCAGGTTATGGTTTTTCGATTGGGAAAGCCAAGAGACTAATGCCATGGCGAAGTATGGCTTGGTGATTTTGCTTGGATACAGTCAATTAGAGGCTATAAAAATCAATGATTTCGTCATTACGTTGTTGGCTTGGAAGCCGCTTCCTTGAAAGCATAGAAATTGCTGAACGTGTATAAAATTATTCGTATCTCAAATTTTCAGTACGGACAAGACTCTTGCTTTTATGGCCAGATATGAAAAGGCAAAGGATACATGCATTCCACATATGAAACATGGGAATCTAATCACTCAAATATCGATAATAATTCATAAGCAGGGGTATCGAAGAGATCAATGGATTCTCCATAGCCGAATACCCAATATACATTTGGGGGGGGGATGTTTTGTCAATATGCCCTGCGATTTATGCAGTCGATTATTGGATTAGAGTATTAGCATGGTTTTATGTACAACGGATGGCAGTGCATGATCTGTGGTAAAGGATCATAACCTTGCCTCTTGATAATTATAAAAATCATGATGGTGCCAGTCACGAAAAAATGCAATCTTCTGAATATCCTATCTCAGCGTGTTTGGAATTCGTTCAAATTGTAGTACAAGGCCATGTTTTGCTTGCCATGGCATAAATTCTAGCAGTCCAAAGTATTGAAAAATTGTGTTTTGACCAAACCAAACACAAAGAATGCATTTTGTTCTCAAGAGCATCAAGAATGAAAATCCACCAATGCACTTCACATTGAACTTAGGTATTTTTGTACATTCGATAGTTGAATCGTGACTAGCTTATTCTACATTTCACATTGTGCACACGATTATGCGTCTTCAAGTTCGAATCGAGGCAAACAATGATCAGTGAAGAAAGTGTGCAATAAATAAAAACTATGGAAAACTACTCAAAGATGCTAATGGGGGGGGGGGGATTCAGTTTTCCAGTGAATTTCTCGTGCGTGACTGATTGAGAATACCCAACGGCTGAAGTGGCATATTGAGATTTTCATGCCACTCAAGACTGTACACGGTTCCACTGTGCTAATGTACTCGAAGATGAATGGAAAAAAGTAGGCTTTTATATAAAAGTAAAAAATGCAAGCTTATTATCAATGCGATGAATGATAGCCATTCATGTGCATGTGCATAAAATTTGAGATTTGAAATATTGTATTAAGCGAAGAGAGACTGATTTAGGCACGATGCAATGACCAGTGACAGACAGAAACCAGGAGCAAACGAATTTTCCAATTCGTGTCCATTTCGAGTATGAACAAATAAAATTGAAGTAGTTGAATGTGTTTTTTTGCACTTCAAACATAGAACTAAGCATGCACGCGGCTTTTCATCGGAGCCGATTTCTAAAGCTCAGGCTAATCTTATGCAACGTGTTTGAGACGAACGAAAATTCTATGCTCAATGCACGAGTGATGACACGTCAAGATGTAGCCTATATAAACCAGACGAATGGTCAGTGGGTTTATTGGAGATTCGATCATTCGGATTAACCGTCTGCTCTTTTACTGAATCCAAATTCAGACAGCCTTACTGTAGTTGATCGCATTCCAATACCAATCAGAGAATCGATTGGCCCATTAGGGGCCTTCGTATTATATCCATTTGCCAAATATGCATTCGAAAAGTGCATTCACCACCATGTCAATGTTGATTTATTACCTGACTTGGATCGGATTGATAAATGCTCAATATTTGGGTGAGCATAAAATTCATCAAGGGAATGCAGAGGATGTGTTAAAGCATGAAAATAATTCATTTCAGATTATGCGGGCGGATTTTTCGGACCTGCAGGAGCTATTGGTGGACCATACGGATACGGCCCAGCACCAGGTCCAGCACCACTGGCACCAGGTCCTTTCGGTGGTCCAGGATTCCCAGGTGGACCGTGCGGATCAACCAGCGGATGCATCGGTCGAAGCTTCTGTTTCCAGGGATCATGCGCATGCCCAGTTGGGCTTACTGTAGCTGGGTACAGTTGCGTACCCCCTGCTCCTATCCCACCGCCCCCTCCACCTCCACCACCGCCGCCGCAAATTTACATGGTTCCAGCACCTATGCCGCCGCCACCTCCGCCGCCACCAATAGCATGTCCACCACCGTTCATTTGGGATGTCACAGCATGCGTTCCGCCTGCGCCCCCGCCTATGCCACCTCCTCCTCCACCTCCACCACCGCCTTGCCCAGCTCCATACATCTGGGCGGTCACAGGATGTGCACCGCCGCCAGTTCCAGTTCCAGTAGCTGTGCCCATGCCACCTCCTCCTCCTCCTCCTCCACCACCGTGTCCGCCACCAGCAATGATGTTGGGCAGTGCTTGCCTTCCACCACCTGCCCCCATACCCCCACCGCCGGTCTTACAAATTCCCGTGCCAGCTCCATACGCCCCATTTCATGCTCCACTTGCTGTACCTGCACCTGCTTTCCCATATTTCGGACCGCCAGTGCGTCCAGCAGCTCCCATCGGAGCGCCGTGTTTTGCCAGCGTCCATTGCGGTGTTGGAGCCTTTTGTTCATTGGGCAATTGCGCATGCCGACCTTCGTACATTGCATTCGGAGGTGGATGCGTTCGCAGACGTAAGCATAATTATATAGCATAATAGTCCCAAAATCACAATACTAATGAATAACATTTTCCAGGTCGTGCTCCAGAATCGAAGTCAGAGAAAGAAAACTAGCCTAACGATGTACATTTTTGAGAAAATGTTGCTGTGCTTCATGAACCGTTGATCGTTTTTTTTGCCCGTGTCCATTTCTTATTCGGATTCCATTCAGCGTTAGAATTTTTATCCCGTTTATGCGCTGGATCGCCTTTTTGTTTGTTTCATCATATTTTGATCAATGGAATGCTGTTGAAGCAAAATGTTAATTCCGAATGTTCATTGGAATTGATGCTCAGTTTTTATGCAAAATAATACCAGTAATGAATGTTCGTTTTATACATGAGGGATTTGTTTAGCACAAGAGTGGATTACTGTAATCGCTAATCCATGCAGAAATTTCTTCATGGTACCATCAATTTTTCTCATTGGCTTACCACCTGTGACCAAGGCAAAGCTTGCCTTGCTAGATCGACTTGACCTACAGTATGCCGGTCCCGTCCTTTTTTGATCACAAAGAATATTGTATATAAAATTGGCATAATCCATGCATTTTTAGTATCGTAAACAAACACGATATTTGCTCTTCAGAATCACAACGGTGTCAATTAGCTTTCAAGTTGGTCAATGCAAATCCCTAGCCTTGTGTAGGCCGTCATATTTATTCTAATGATTTCTCTCATATTCACATGTCAGATTCTTTTTACAAAATTCATTATTCTCTAAGCGATAGTCATATTTTCTATGCTGAAATTTGAGAATCGTTTTTCAATATCTTTCTTTGGGTTCAGATGATTTGCGTGTCCCACCGCCCTGAAGTTTTGTGTGGACTTTCATAATCCGTGTCCTAAAACCGTCTTCTTTTTTTAAAAATTCTCAAATAAAATAAACGTGGAATCAAAATTGACACGACTATTCTTCATTGAATCTTCCCAGTTTGCGGTTTATGAACGTTGAAAGGGATAAATTCAATGTCGGTCAATACATGGACGCATTTTGTTTGGGCACAGTGACCGAGTTTTAGCCCCTTGTATATGATCGACATAAATTTCTTCACGACTATGACAAGGTGAATGCCACGTTCAGCCTGATTTTCTCCCATTATTATATAAACCAAAAAGGATATTCCGAAATTCAATGTAGTCACTGGTTGAAATTTCTTCAAAACCGTCAGAAAATGCATTTGAGATTAGCATTGCTCTGCTTGTTCAGTTTATCATTGAGCATAAATGGACAAGCATCGTCCGCTTATTACGGTCTGCCATTGGGATCGATTTTTTACAGTAATAGTGCTACACAAGGCGAAGTCTACGTTTCGGAGACGAGGAAATTAATCGTGGTCAATTTTCAACACGGAGGAGAAGCTGGATGTGAGTTTGAGCATTTCTGAATTTGACTACATTTGGCATACTGAAACTGTATGATCTATGTAAAACTCGGATGCTTCAGGCACCACGTTCATGGTTGGACCAGCGGTTCCTGGTTTGAATGCTAGTTTATCAGCGAATAAAGAAGGCGTCATTTTGGCCATCGAAACTAAACAACAGAAACGACGAAAACGTCAAGCATGGAGATCCAGTCAGTTCTCATTTTTTGTCCTTTCAAAAGGCATAAGCATTCAAAAATACGCCGTTGATTTCAGGCGAAAAAGCCGCCAGAACTTCTTCGGATCCACAACCAACCGGAAGCGGTATCGTCTGGGACGATCAATCTAAACCAGCCCCGGCAGCACCAACTCCACATCGTCAATCATCGAGTAATGAAAGAAAAGGCATACGTTGGGGCGATAGTCCGGCAGAAGCTGCGCAAAATCCCACATCTCGATCGCAATCTCAATCCGAAGTTATTCGATTGGGAGGCGGTGATGCGTCGAAACGACCTCAATCCAAACTTCGAGAATTACCAATCGAATATATTGGTGGCATAAATATTCCGGACGAAGAAGAAGGAAAGAATAATCCCAATGTCACTGCATTATTGAACGATCCATTTGCACCTGATCGACCATTGATACCTGTTCAACGTGGTCCAACTGAACCGCCTGGACCAACCACCACGTCCAGTGCAACATTCCAATTCGGAGGTACGCTATTTATGATTCATATGCATTTAAGACACACTTTTTGTAAGCATCGACCATTATGGAAGTACCTTGGACAACCTAAAATTTCTGACCCCCTACTTTTATGATATCAATCGATCGAGCATCCCGTCAGGATGTGAAATATCTATGTCTTATATCTTGGAACCTACCCGATCA
>JAQIWJ010000389.1:0-22401 GCA_034695185.1 Discolaimus major
AATTATACCAGATTTCATGCGAAATGCTGTTTTCCAGCAACAAATGCAAACTCCAATCCATGCCATTTGTCTAGAATTTCGGTTCCATCGTTTGCTTTGCACCTTCGCCGGTTTCTCTTGATCTCAAACAAGCCGCTTCGACTGCGTCCATCAATGCACCGCGGAATGCTGTGTTCTCTAATTTATGCATGGCGTATATGGACGATCCGGCTGGCGATTGAACGTCGTCTTTCAATTGGGCCGGATGTTTTCCGGTTTCCAACACCATACGTGCGGCACCCTGGAACGGATTGGTCATTTGGAGGATGGGTCATAAAATGACCCAGGTCACAAAATGACCGATGGTCAAAAAGTGACCCAGGTCACAAAATGACCGACGGTCAAAAAGTGACCAATGCCCATTCATACCAGCAATGTATGAGCTGCCAATTTCAAGGATAATTCACGAGATATGCCCATTTTCACACCACCGTCGGCCAATGCTTCGATGGCGCAGAACATCTGAAAAATGACCAGTGGTCATTTCTGGTCATTGTCAATGGACTGGCATACGTATGACGGTCCACTTCCGCTGAGACCAGTCACTGGATCCACCAATGATTCAGGCACTTCCACGGCGAATCCAACGCAGGATAATAATTCATTCACTGTATCCGAATCACCTTCCAAACACGCCGAGCCCATACTGTATGCTGATGCACCGGCACGTACTGAAATTTTGCATGATTTTTGTATTTGCTAAGCATTTCTGTGCAATATTCAAATTCCCGCTCTCTCCTAATGCTAGCAAGGAGCATTTTTGCGCTAAATTCAAATTATGCGTTTTGCTAGGCATTTCTGACTGAGCGTTTTAAATTCCCGCTCTCTCCTACTGCATGCTAGCAGACAGCCAGCTGTCATAAGCATTTTTTGCGCCAAATTCAAATTACGCGTACCCACTGCAGGCGTATTCGGCATGACACGCACCACTCTCGCTTTGGATGGCAAAAGCTAAAATATCGATCAGTCATATCGATCGATCGCATTCAGCGATCACTCACAGATTCGATACTTCTGATCGTAATACCCAGCGCAATGGATATGATCAATTTTTCTTTCGAAACCGACGGCGCAATTTCGGCTGCCACTTTACGTACCAAAGGCGGTTTAACAGCAATAAATATGACGTCATTCTTTTGAGCGATTTCAACATTATCATACGTAGTTTTAACGCCGAGATTCTAAAATTTTCGAATTTTTTCGCATTTTCAAATTATTTTTGAAGTGCAAATGTATTTGCATACTTTTATTTCATCGATAAACGTTTGATCACGTTTCGGCGAACTAGCCATCAATTGTTCAATGGAGAATTTGCCGGATGCTAACATTCCCCTAGCTAATGCTTGGGCCATTTTCCCAGCACCGACGAATCCGATTTTCATTCTCTTCTCAATATCCACTTCTCGACGATGATGTAGTAATGGAAGAAATTTCAGTAATTTACAAAGGGACGTGGTGGATGTCTTGTTCGGAAAAGGCAGTACGATTCGGGACTGTGCAGAATTTCGTACACTGCCCATATACGCAGTTTTCCAGGCACGCATCATTCCAGATTTATATCTACCTATCAATCTCTTAGCCCAGTTTTGTCTTCTACGCATGGACCAAAGAGTCCTTCTTCTTCATACCAATTCTGACATTTCTTTCCAGTATTGCATCATTCATGCTCAAAAATTGGCAATTTTTTGCTTGAAAATACGCAGTGATTTAAAATTTTGCATTTAGAATGATAATATGCGAGAATTGCGCAATTTTCGGGCCTTCATTTCGTTATGCAACCTTGTCACACGCTGTAAACTACAGCATGTGCAAATATTGCGCAATACGGACAACCGAAATTCGAAAATTTTGCTTTCAATTTATAGAACTAAAACCGGTTACAGTATGCCATGGTGCCTGGTTATAGAAAAATTGCATTTCCCAGATCAAGATAATAAAAATCGATAATCATGCAAAATATATCATGCTTCTCTAATGTACGTATATAAAAAAATCTGCATAGAATCAGGAGTCTATGAATAAAATTGCATAATATAGGTCAAAATTGCAATGATCAAAAATCGACCCGCCCTGATCCTGTCGCTTGATTGTGTCAAAGCGCACGTCAAATTCCCATGCTTCTCATCCCTGATAAAGATGACGTTTTCTTGCGGCGGATTTACGAGGATTTGAGCGGACGAACAATCCAATATATCCCTCATTTCAGCTGTGACCATGAAAATCGGACCGTGACCAGGGATTATATAATCCACCTGGCACCCGATCAATTTCCTATTCCTCTTCTGAGCGTACGGATGTTCGGATCGACGCATCCATAACGGATTCCCGTGCGTATCTTGATTATAATCTTGCGAATCGATGAATAAATCGCCAACGATGGCCAACTTTTTGCCCGTATTATTGAAATTATGCACCAGCAATGTGATGTCCGACGACGAGTGACCGGGAGTGGACATCAGGATCAATTCGTCCAAGCCGAGCGGCGAGAATGAATCCGAGCTTTTCAATGGGTTATCTGTGGGGAAAAAAGGCAAAAATCTTTGTCGTGACCGGGATTTGAACCAGGGTCTTTGAAACTGAGTGTTTGCCAAGATTGCGCAATCCGCCTTCAAAATGAAGGTCACCCAAATTGCGCAATGCAAATTCAGAATGAATGATTGTCAAAATTGCGCAATCCAAGTCAGTTTCCTAACTCACCCATGAATTCGTCGCGATTTATCAATTGATTATTGATTATTTGCTTAGCCGGATAAAACATCAACGCGCTTTGATAATGATCAGGATGTGTATGGGTTAAAATCAATAACGAGATATTGGACGGTGCTAATCCGTAGGCGGATAATGTCTGAGATATGGCTAAAGCTCGATTCGATGCTCCCGTATCCACGAGGATGGATTTATTATCCATTTTCACCAACGCGACCGTTCCGCTCATTCGGACCGCGTCCGGGGACGAATCCGAACTACTAGCTCTGATATATCCTTCGGATAAAATATACACCATCGGATATTGATCCGTTGGACGCCCCGAACAGGGCGTCATTATCCATATACACGCGTATAGGCAATACCAAACGATCATTTTTAGAGACTAGCAAATTTCAGCTAGCCCAGATCCTTTTATGGGCCATCTTTTGTGGCGTGATTTTCTTCCATTCGTCATTCAGCCAAACTAGCCTTTCGAAAAGTGTCCGCTAGTTCCGTCTTTTTTAAAGCCAATACGAATAAACATGAGGCCCGAATTGAATTTCTTCAATGCCCATTTTTAAAAAGAAGCCAAAAATGCACGGAGGCGTGGACATTGCATTGTTCACAAACGAGTTTTTGGCAAAAACAGTGGGCGGATGATGAGTCTTAAAAATTTTTGCTTTACAAAACTTGGGAGCAGGCAAATCTTGAAAAGTCCATTTTTGGACTTCGATAAATGACAGGAAGAAAATGCATTGGTAATAAGATACGCACGGTCATCAGAAAGGCCATTAAGGCGAAAATTCATCAAGTTCAAAACTTGCCATGTTCCGGGGAAATCCATCTTTTGCTGAATTTTAACGCCACTGATTATTTCATGGTTGAAAAAATCCGTGGCAAAGGCTGGCAAATCTATAAGGCATACTGTAGGTTCGCATGGAATTCCTGAATTCAAAGAAGGCATGAACGATCAAAACATGATCTTTTTCATGATCATTTGATGATTGAAACGGACATAAGCATGATTTCCTACCACCGATCATGCTCTATCCTATTCAAATCGGTCAGTAATCGATGCATCGAAAATCAATATTTCTGATCAAGTCTGCGAATAATGATCAGATACCATAATAAATGTGATTTTTGGCATCAGCTTGATCAGTTATCCTAGAAAGTATGTAATTTGGATCATCAATCGTGTCAATCTCGATTTTTGAAATTTCAATGTGCCTGTTCTTCAGCACACGATAATTGATCAATGATTATTTTGTAGAAAATAAAGTAAGATTAGGCATGCGGATATATTTTCCTGTATAATCCATCATCA
This sequence comes from Discolaimus major, assembly GCA_034695185.1. Lineage (NCBI taxonomy): Eukaryota > Metazoa > Nematoda > Enoplea > Dorylaimida > Qudsianematidae > Discolaimus > Discolaimus major. The sequence goes on from JAQIWJ010000389.1 coordinate 4,055, forward strand.
TCTATCGAATGGCGTCGTCGAAAGTGCTCCATCACGTTTTCTTTCAGAAATCGGTATTTTGATCACTTTTCGAAATATGCTTTGTAGAGCAAAACTAATGACACCACAGTGATCAGCGTGTCAAACTATCATAGAAAACATGCTTTCAGTGCACTAATCACGTAAATTACCAATTGAAAATTGCCTATCCTTAACCTTCCGGGATCAAAAGCACAATTATGGATACAAAAGCCAGGGCAATTTTCAAATTCCGCTTGACCACGACTAGTCTTCTGCAGAAGAAGTCTGGTTTGCTTGCGTAGTATACTTCTCGTGCGAAGGCATACTGTAACCGCTTGATCATCCGGGGCCGATTGCGATTTTCGATCAAAATATGGATTTGCAAATTATACAGTATGTCATGAATGTACGCATTTTTGCGAAAGCCATGAAAAATTCGGCATGCTGAATTTTCAAAAATCGATTACAGTACGCTAAGCATTGATTTTGTACAATACAAGCATATTTTATGAATGAACGCCCTTCTTCGGGTGTTATGTGAAGAAGAATTTTCATAAATAGGACATTGGTTGGGTGGAATATTTTTCGGAGAAGGGTGGCTGACGTTATTGGAATGCGCGTCCTTCAATCGGTGTTCAAAGGCTAAACGGTCGAGCGAATATGTATCTACTAGTTTTGTGCAGAAGAGAACTTTTTCCCCAACTTCTCTCCCTGGTCCTCTCTGGCCGTGTGGTGGATTTTGATTACGTACACTGGGGGTACAAAATGTCCTCGTCGTGCAGGAGTAGAGAAAATACAGGGCCATTCTCAAAACTACTCTATTGACAGCCGAACCAATGTCAGAGAATATTCATCATGGGAGGGACTCCGGCCGAAGTTGGCCCCGAAAAGTTTTCGTCGAAATGAACCAACATGAACTATTGTAATTTCCAGTCCTACCCATCCCCCTCCCAATGTGTACACTGCACTGGGCCAGCCGGGGTCTGGTTGGGGGGAATTTTTCGTAAAACTAGTAGCGCACACGAAACTGCAGTGTCAACTGGCATTTTGACGACTGGTTTCCTATCCCTGCACAGGGTTGGCGATGCTGTGGAAATACCAGTAGTATTGTTCAATCATCGGCTACCCTATCCGGATCCAAAGGAAATCCAGCCCACCGTCTGTGCCAGCGACGAGACGTGTTTGAAGCCAAAAATTCCCTCTTCCGACCGGCTTTTGAACGAATTATTGGTATACCGGTTTTCCGGGCCCAAACTCGTCTCATGGAGCCAGTAGTGGGAGCCGGTTTTCAAGCTCCTGATCATGCATCTATGGATACCAATTCGAGCGCACGCGATAGCTGGTAAGCTATCAATGATTGGGGGTGTCTACAGTACGCCTAGAAAACAGCTTTCATAAGGAAACCTTGGATGAACTGGTCTTTTAATAAGACAAAACTTGTGTCATTTCTCCATGAGCCCTGCTTAATACCTGTTTTTCTCAGGACAGGTTCTCTTCAAAGTTAGGAAAGGCATAAAACTGGACTCCGGAGCAATAACCCCTGAGCCAATGTAGAAATCCAGTCGCCTCGCCTATTGGGCCCCGACGTTTTTCGATGCTTCCACCCATTTCGAATTTTCCATCCTGCCTCTGTCTATGTATGAGGAAAAGTCGACGTAAAATTTTATCAGCTTTTCCCTCCCAAAATTTCGTCAAAGGATTTTACCAGATTTCAAATATGTAGTCTAAAATTTGATCACGATTCGCCATGATAGTAAGTCTTGATCATTCTGATTATTGAGCGATTTATCCTAATTGCGCAATCTGCCGGTGCCTTCATGCGATGGAGGCCCCCGGTTCGAATCCCAGCGAGGTCGAACCTTTTCACTTTTTTCAACCGCGTTTTGGACATTGTCCCTGGATGAAATCAAATGTATGCTTTTGTTTTGCGATCGAAATTTTCACGTACTAAATACGCGTGTGTTTGATGAAAGGATTAACCGAGGGTCGAAATTTTAAAATGCGATCCTGTGGATGGGAAAAGGATTGGTGAATGTCAACTTTACAGACCCGATTGCGCCATTTTGTCGAGGATCACGTAATTTCCTCGGCTGAAAAGCAAACACGAGTGGAAAAATGGACGTGGCTTTTAGTTCTTGCCTAAAGTTCCGCCTTCCCACTTTCGATTGAATCAAGTGTAAATTTTGAAAGCATGCCCTTTCATATTTTCTGCATATTTTGCACCTACTGATCATCGATGATCTTTTGCAATCGATTCCGTATCGATTGCCATGCTGATTTATGCACGATTTCTCTTGAATTACGGTAGATTCACATCGTCATTGGATATTCGACTTCTTCGGTTAGCCATACCGCACGGAATCGTACGCTGAAGGAGGGATACTTTCGTTAGCCGTGACGATTGTTGCGCTTCTGGAATGCAGCCATTTTTTGGCGGTTTATGAAGAATTCTCGGAAATAATTCCATTCATTGTGATTTTTTTATCCTTATTGTCCGTTGCATAAGGAATTAAACTGATTATCTCGAGTTCAGCCTGGATATCCTGAATCCGGAATTAATTTTTATCATTCTTATCATGGCTTTATCAAATGCCCAGTGGGCGTAATTAGAAATCCTGATTTCTGCTTCTCTCGATTGGATCTCGAATTATGAACCGATTTGACGGTTCTGCAATTATTTTACCGTCTATCTCGACGCTGCCGATTTCCGCAAATTCGGAAAATTCTCGTGATTGGCGAACTTATTTAGCGGATTATCGCCATGATCACGAAATGAGATTTCATCATTACTCGTACGAGGAATAATTTTCATATTCCCGAATATTAGGCCGGGCCTTCCTCGGTCCCTGCATCCATCCCCGTCATCAGAAAGCAGTAAGAATTGTTGAGAAAATTCTATATTGAATACCGTTTTATTTGCAGTTCTCCAACTCCGCAAGCCCAAGCCGTCGGCGTCGTTCAAGTCCAAGAGAATTTGGAAGCAGCAACGTCGACGAGAATCCATTCGCCAACATCGGCGGCCGATCATCGTCGACCATTGCTGAAATACGAACGAGAAGAAGAACGAGCTACTGGTACTGCGTCGGCGAGAGAAAAAACGATGGACGTCGTCACAGCCGCTGCCGAAAGCGACGCCACAACGACTAATAGCAAGTGGAAGGTAAAGAACACTTTTTCTACTCTTTGTGCTTTCAAAAGTTTTCTTTGAGCAATGATGTGTGAGTCCCCCCTCTCTCTCTCTTTTGCCGAAATATGCTGCTATTGTACACGGGCTACAGTGCGGCCGCTGGGCCTGGCGAATCGCGAGCAGAAGCCATCCCTCCCTGAGTGAAAAGCGAAATTTGTGTTTCCTTTTTCCATTTGGCGAGTGGATAGTGGAGGAAGCACATCTCATTGCTTCCCCCTCTGACTGTAGATGCAAATTTATGATGAGCTGGTAGCTAGCTCTAGGATTCGCAGCTGGACATTCGCAGCAGTGAAGGAATCAGGCGTTTTTTTAAGCCAGCACCTGCTGTGTATTCTTAGCTCAGCTGGCCGTGTCTTGTGTTAGGCCAATTTCGGTAGCCTCGAGGCCATGGATGCCTGTAGATATTAAGAATTCGTTTCCTTGAAAAATTGCCATATTTCATTTTACGCTTTCCTGTCCAATGCCTAATGGATTGTGCATAGGGCTTTGGATGGTTTAGGCGGTTTTTGCGCCACCGACCGTGTCCCTGGTTGAAGACGGAAAGATGCCTTCACAATACATGCGTCCAACCAAAACCTTCACTGGATGCATGTTCAAATCGTTGGCACTAAAGGATTTTATACATGAGAATTCCCTTTATCTTTGGTCTTACGTTCCGCGGTATTTCTCTCCCGAATGTGAGGCTAAACGCGGTTTCTGAGCGTTCAGTGCTGGTTCCCTGTGTGCATGTATGATTCGGAGGCATTCTCTAAACTCAACCGTTTCATTTCAGGATCAATGTTTCGAGTTCCGATTGCCGAAACAAGAAGCTGGGGATCCGGACGAGCTACCGCAGGATTTTCGATTGCATCGACCAGCTGATCAAGAAGTTACGGATCATTCGATTCCGAAATCACATTGGAGGTAAGTGCATGTGTTTTGATTGGCATTGTGGCGTGTGTTAGCCTGAGATTGAAGATTAGCGTAGTTAGCTGAGGCTGTGTGATCTTGTCCTGTCCTGAATGATCAGGACTGTTCGTCAGTCGGCTCTTCAGTTCGTTGGCATCGATTTCGTAGGTTTCCTGCAGCTGATCGTATTTTCATGGGGGGTCCTTTTTCGTTCAACTTGAGTTTGGTTAGGTCTCGCTGACCATGAGATGGAAAGAAAGCCTTTGCTAGGCCTTTTCCATTCGCCGATTATAGCCTTGAATTTCACGGCCCCCCTTCGAGGATCACCTTGAGCGAGCATGGGCGTACGATTCGGTTTTTGAGAAGCGGATGGCTCATCATTGTCATGTTTTTACATAGTCTCCACTCCATTTGTGGAGTTTGGCTTCTCGAAGCCAAAATTGCGGATGGTGGAGTGTTTGAGAGTGCAAAGGGGAGTTTTTCTCGCCAAGCTTCGCATTGGCTGTTCTTCGTCCAACCTCTCATTGTTACTCGTCAGCAGTGCGGTGGTTGGTGCTCGCATGCGAAGATGATTAGTCCTTTTAGCAATTTTTGCAAATGTCGAGATGAAGGGACAGGGAGGGGGTTGGGTGGAGAATGTGTGGAAGAGCATCTTCCGAATGGAAGAGGCGTTTCGGAGGCGAATGGTGGATGGAAAAGTTGAGAAAAAAGATACACCTCAACTTTCTGGCTGCCTGTCGTTTGAGTTTGGACTCTGAAAATTACTGTCGAGATAGTTGCGTTGGCGGTGTAGGAATTGAGGGGAGGGGAGGGTCGCTTCATATTCGGCTGAGCGAACTTTGGTTTTGATGGACAGTTGGGTGGGTATTGGAAAAAAGAATGATTTTACCGAAACATATACATGTATGCTCGCGTAGGAAACGATGCTTCGGGCGTATTTATAAATGCATAGTAATATTCATTATATACGTGCAGAGGAGAGGATAGGTTGGGTTGGGTTGGGTTGGGGAAAAGTCGTTCGAAAACGACGAGTACAACACTATCTCGAATTTTGGCGACCACCGCCCGAGGCTATGCTTTGCCGAGTGGGTGAATATGCTTCTGTATAGTCTATATTTTCACTAGGACCATACCTAGTATTATCTCTAGTTGCGCATCGTAGTCGGGGGAAAAACTTCTCTCCAATCGACGACATGTATGTATATTTCGACAATATAATACATCCACCCGGTATGAGAGAAGATGCCTTTGCTGTCACGAGGTCAATCGGAGTAAAAGCATAGGTTTTTCCTAAAACTTTCACCCATACACCCCTGTGATCGCGTTTGTGACCAGGGAAGAAGAATTTCGGTCTGAAAGGGAAGGGAGGGAGACGTGTGTAGGTAGTGTCCATTTCGGAAGAGGTTTTCACTTCCGATCACAATCCGATTTGACCGGCGGTTTCACTTTCTGGTCTCGTTTGCGATGACGTAGTTTTTGAACCCGTTTCCATCACGGGGGTCATGTGAGAAAGTTGCGTTCAGAAGTATAGTTGCTGTTTATGAGCTATGTGTTTTCTATGCCGGAAACGAGAGTTTCTGGTTTGGCTAATGATAAATTTGAGAGGGGAGGAAGCCGATGCTTATTTCAGTTGGCCACAATGGATGTGGCTACTGGTTTTATATGCGTGACGCAATTCGAGTCCATATTTATATTTCGAGATCAGCTGTGATGCGTGTTGAGGGTGGTTTGAGACGTCTGGCGAGGCAACCGGTCTGCGATCGGTGAAATCAAACTAGCTTTCTGGTCTTGTGTTCTGTTTCGGATGCATGTTCTGGCTTTCGACGCGTTGAAATGATACACGATCGGTGACTTGTTCTTGTTTTTCTGATGTATGGAATATCTGGTTCCTCAGGTTTTTGCTGCGGCTTTCATTCCGTGGTGATGAAGTGTGGGAATTTGGAAACTAGTATCCCCCGCCGTCTAATCATAGCGTGGGAAAATGGGACTAGTTTATTTATCGCGAAATCGTTGCGTAGTGTCTTCTCCGAGATTATGACCGTAAGCAAGGATTTGGAGCGGTTACAGTATGCCGCCGTGACGCGTTTCATCGAGCGCGTGTTTTCATGGCTAGCGTGTATTATCGATAGGGCCGATGGATTTTCGAGTTGAACATTAGCCTTTGGCAGAAGCATTTGAACGAAGTCATGCGTATCGTCACCGAGTTTAGGCCCGGGATGATTCTTCGGTGGAATTTTACAGTAGAGAGTGAGGGAGGGAGAGAGAAGGATTATATTAGGGACGTCGTTTTTGGGCATGGATATGTGCTGTTGGTTAGTACGCGTAACGTTCGTCGTGGTGCGGGATAAAACGACGTTATATTGGCGACAGCAGCAGCGTTTTCGCCTGAGGGCATTGCAACGACGATGCGTAGAGCGTAGATATGGAAAGAGTTTGAGCAAAAGAGAAACTTTTTCCCTCTGTATATGGGGGGAAATACTAGGCGAATTTGACGGAATGTACATCAGTCGTTGTGGAGAATATTTCGGTTTGGTAGCTGCCGTCAGGAGCAGTCGTTGAGCCGTGATCGAAGCGAAATTTTTGCTGGTGGGCGAGTAGGATGGTAAATTGTGCTCTGCTCCCTCTTCTCTATCGTCGTCGTCCAAAATCCCATTCGGCCGTTTTTCACCCAACTTTCACCAGAGGCTCATCCACGTTCGACGAGCACAAAATGCCCATAAATGAACCATATGCACCTAGAGTTAGGAGAGGAGGAAGAGAATTCTCTATTCTTCCCAGAAGAGTGTATAGTTAGTTTAGGCTACTGTAATGGGTCAGAGACGCGGCTTGGCTTTGCGAAGGATATACATGTCCTTTATCTTTGATTTTTTTTCTACCCCATCATCTCGTACACATATCCTTTATTTCAGTGCCGAAGATCGAGGCGAAGATCATTCGGACGATATCAAAGCGCCTCGAGCTCGCTTGATCATCGAACGCACTCACGGCCAAGAATCTAACGAGGACGAGAACGGAGAAGTTCATTTTGCTCGACCGAATAATCAAACGTCCAGACTCCAACGTTCACCGCCGTCACCGCAACATCACATCGTATCCGGTTCTACCAGTGCCAAAACCGGGAGAAGCCAAACGTTGAAATCCGGATCCGTTGCTGGACAGCCATCTGCTTTCGTCACCGGTGGCGTATTTCGGCTAGCACCCAGCAGCAGTGGCAACGGTATTACCTCGCATTCGTCAGCATCGTTCAACGAATCGTCCAATTCGAAGATGGAATATCCTCATCATCACGGTCAATCGGACGGTGGTCAAGGCACGTCGGGAGATTCCGGTCAAACGTCGACTATCGTCGTACATTCTAGTCACGACGGCGTATTGATGCATCCTCAACATGTGGAAGTGATCAAACACGTACCATCAATGCAACACAACAGTCCAACGGAAGGAACGTTGGCCGGTCAACACATGAGTCCCAAAGATCAGGATTTACAAGGAGCCAGCGTCTTACAGGTAAGCTGATGTTTGTGATTTTTGGTGGCATGCATGATGTGGCCATTGTGGAATTCGCATTGGGCCCATTCCGCGTCGATTTGGTAGCTAGGTCTAGCTAATCGGGATATACTTTCCAAATCCATCGCAAGGGCGATGATGACCTTGTGACCTGATTTTTCGCCTCGAGGATGTCTCCATCATTTTCGACCTTGGCTTCGACCTTGAACGGTGGAATGATTCAGAGAAATTTTTGAGTTCCTTTTCCTCAGCCGAATTTCGCCAGCGGTTTGAGGAAGTTCGGTTAGTTATGGTCCGAGGCGATGTCCGTAGAAACTAGTTTCATTAGGAGACACCCTTGCTGCAGCTGGCAAGAAAGGTGACATCTGGTGCTGAGGACACCAGCGAAGGAACTAGTTATTTTGTAGGATATCAGGAAGCTGCCCATTCCTGCTCGTGTACTGTAGGATTTCATAGGAATTTTTGAGCTTTACTCTTGATGAGAGGAGATGAGTCATTTTATCATGCCTGGCAAAATGAAAGGCGTATTTTTACGACGCCCTGTGTTCAGGAATCGTCCTGAATATTTTCATATCGCTTTTTTCCCCCTGATGAGATGTCTAAATTTGATATTCATCCGAATAGTAGCTTCTAGTTTCGAGTGTTTAGAGCGGTCTGAACGTTTTTCGTTCTGCCCAACTTTCGGATGCAACGGTATTATTACGGTAGGGTCTCTTTTTGCAAAATGCACGCGTGCAGGCAGAAATTGCGAGCAGAGCAATGGATGTACAGAATCATGTGTGGATTGAAACTGGTTTTTGAGAATCTCGTGATTGTACGATGCCCGTTGCATTGCATACGGGCGAACTTATTTGCCTTTTATTACCCCTTCTCTCCATTGGGTTTTGGGCGTAGGTTTTCTCTTTTCACCCGGCGTTGATATTCGGAGCCCCTCTCTCTCTTTCATCATTCATTGTGCATATGTAGTTGTAAAAATCGGCCAGCGGAATTGAATGAAGCCACCTTCTCTCTCTTCTAACTATTGTCTTCAATGTCGTTAATAACCTTGAGGCGAAATTAGTTTCTAATTTTGAAACTAGTCCAATACCTAGTAGAGATAGGCGTTGTTCTTCAATTCTACGTCAAGCTTCATTCGTTCCATTTCCGGAATTTAGGCCGAGGCGCGTTCATTCCTAGTTAGGATGTGGCTTTTCGGAGAAACAATGGCCACCATGCGCTGTCCCTGCTGTTCATTATTCAGTTTTTAATATTTGATTCTTGCCGAGTTGTGCCTGCTCACAATGCCCGTGATGTTTCAGGAAATGAAGAATATGTGCGTGGTTCAATCGTACGGTGATCCGTATGGACGTGGAGGAAACGCTGGCGGTGGAACGGTTGGACCTGGTTCAGCGGCGGCTATTTATAGTCAAGTGACCGGCGTGTACGATCCATTGGGTGCGGCAGCAGTGGCAGCGGCTGGTGGCGTTCCAGGAGCAGCGTATGGACCATTATCCGGTTTACCATCAACGCAGCATATTTTATCCGGTCCGTATGGCGCTCATTTATTGAATCCGGGTGCAGCTGGTCAAGAATACGTTTATCATCGAAATACGCCTGGTTCGACTGGAGATTATTACACGGCAGCTGCAATGAGACCACAACATGCCATGTACGAAAGTACGGAAGAGCTGATCGAGAGGTATGTGTGTGATATGCATTTTCTGAATCTCTCATTTGCATGATGGATATTGAAATTATGCTTATCTTTCAGATTGAGTCGTAATACGCATCAAGGCGGCGGCTTGTACAAACCGATGAGCGTGGAAATGCCATCGCCGGTGGATAGCGGGATTGGTCAAGAGATTATGGTTACGCCGAAAGATGCTGGGCATGATGTGGTAAGTTGAAATGTAGCATTTTCATTTGCTTTCTTGGCGCGGATTTTGCAAGGGAGGGAAGGGCGAAAGAATGCAGTTTTTGCCAACGTTACTTTCTCGTTGGCACTCGCTCATCGTCCGTCACATCCGGACGCACGCGTTTCCGGCAGAGATTTCACTTTCACTGCAACATACGCGAACCGACCGGTTTGTCGGTCCTTATTCGCCCCGTGCATATATGCGAAAGGTGAAAGTGGAGCAAGGGCGATGGCGCGAGAAAATACTTCCAAATCTGGTGGTCGGCCTAGATATTTTCAACGAAATGTCAACCAGTCCAAGGGTTTTCTCTTGATGGGTGCTATTGTCATGCAGAAGTCCCAACGAATTTTATCGTTGGCCATCATCGTCTTCTACTATAATAGAAAGACGTGTACGCATGCGGGGCGGGCAAAAGTAGTGGCGTGAAGATAAGCCAAAACTGGCCTTGAGCGCGTGTTTTTGCAAATGCTTATTAGAGCATACAAATTGAGCGTGGTCTTCTTTTTTCAGTTTCCATACGGAGATCTGGTATTACATGCGATACAGCAACAGCAAGCGGCCCACCAACAACAGCAGCAACAACAACAGCAACAGCACCATCGGCATCACAATGTCAAGAACGAGTATCATTCTGGAGCTCCTCCCAGTCGACCAGGGGCTAGCAGCAGTGCTGATCGTCAAGTATCAACGTCCAGTCGCGATTCACCGGTGCATATTCCAAAAATGTAAGCGAATATTTTTTGTCTCTTCTTTTTCTGAAGTTAAACACTGGTTATTCGTTTCTTATAGTCATTCGTTGGTTGGATTCCAATATACGCTGGAGGCTCCCATTTCGACCAGCGTCCGAAAAGAGGACGATCGCATGACGTATATTAATAAAGGTACGGTTTTGCTCGGCCGATGGTCAGTGATTGATGATGCACTGCGCGTCTAATGTGCAATCTGAATTGGTGTCAGTAGGTCGAGCCACTCTGAGCATGTAGCGCGGTCAATTATACTGTCACAGAATATGTTTGCATACTCATTGCAATTGAATTATGACTGAAAATACTAACTGCTCCTTTTTTCAGGGCAATTCTATACGGTGACCTTGGAATACATCCCGGATCCATCGAAGATGCTGAAATCGAATACTGTTCGGGTAAGCAACGGTTTTGCCTTGTTCTCTTTATTTAGACTAATTGCGTGCTTATTTCAGTCGATCATGATGGCCGTATTTCGAGAGGATAAACCGTACGAAGAGGAGATCAAATGCTGGCAATTCTGGCACTCGAGACAACACAGTATCAAACAACGAATTATGGACGTGGACATGAAGAACAGTTCCGGTGTCGTTGGCAATGTGGAAGAGATCGCTCACAATGCGGTGGCGTTTTATTGGAACCCGCTGGAATCCTCTGTGAAGGTAATGCTAATCATTGACAGCACATTGGCCTAGCGGTCACAAATGATCCTCGTTTTTCAGATCAATGTTGCCGTCCAATGCCTGAGCACGGACTTCAGCAATCAGAAAGGCGTCAAAGGGTTGCCATTGCATCTCCAAGTGGACACGTACGACGAGAATCACGACAAGAACGTTCCGTTTCATCGCGGATATTGTCAAATCAAAATATTCTGCGACAAGGGTGCCAACAGGAAGATGCTGCACGAGCAACGACGCGACGAGAAGCGGAGATTGCAAGGTAGGCGTTTTGTGATTTTTGCACCTACCAAAAGGCAGACAAATACGAAGGGAATTAGTTCTTTCAGGACGGAAGAAAAGCGATGGCGAATATCACGAATTGCAAGAGCGGTCGGAATTTTATCACATGAGCAATTTGACGAAGCCGGCTGTGCTGTTTGTTCCGCCTGAAGATTACGATAGGGTAAGAAGTTTAAATTCGGATGACTTTCAGTCTGTTACAAATTCATTTGCACTTTCAGTTTCCGCCGGTGGAGAGCTTCTATGCGATGGAAGGTGGTACATTGGTTCCATAGTAAGTGTGCTGATTTCATACTGCGATATTGATTGGTAATATCGATTTATTTCAGTCCAACTCACATCAAACATGAAGAACCCGTCAACGGGGACATGGATTCGCCGCCTGCCAAACGAGCGAAGATTTATCCTTCTGATCGAGGTAAATACTTTAATCATGGAGCTTTTTTACAGGTGATTGCTGATGCTCTGTTTTTTCAGTCATGATCTATGTTCGAAAACCGGACGACGCTATATTCACGCCTCTGCATTTGATTCCGCCATCGGTCGAAGGCCTGTTCAAAGCGGTGGGAGATAAGTACAATGTCGATGTGTCCCGGTTGACGGCTGCCTACAAGCAATGCAAGAAAGGGTAAGCGTGATGATTCTTGCTCAAGCCGACCAGAAAATAATCTAAGGCGATGCTTGTTTCAGGATCACGGTGAAAGTGGACGACGATATGTTGCGGCACTACAGTAACGAAGATACGTTCGTATTGCACGTGAACGCCGAACCAGCTCCACAATCACCGCAACAACAGCAGCCGGACTGCGTGTATTCATTGACGTTGATCGAATTGGACGTCCAGCAACATATGAACACCGTCAATGCCTTAACTCCGACCAGCTCCACGTCGCCTTCGTGAACTCGGTAAGCCTCGTCTTGAATCGAATTGCCTTTTTTTCTCTTGAGCAAGTGAGTGTAGGTTAATTGTGGAGGATATTGAGGATTGCGTTTTTTGAGATTTTTTGCTAGTTTAGCATGTAGATTTTGTCTCGCATGCATTGGATGTAAATACTGCAGTCGTAATCAGGGCTTCTCGTGATCAAACAGGACGATATTATTACGGGGAAAAGTGCGAAGAAATTCGTGTTTTTTGAATGAGATGGCCTGTTGTTTTGTATTTCCATAAAGCTGCTCGTATATTCAAGCATATTGTCCTGAATACGAGTACGCCTGCTGTTTTTTGTGTGTACAATAATCTTTCGAAGTGCACTTAATCTTCTTTTTTTTTGACTCTTCCCATCTTTCAATTGTGAGCAGCTAAACTGAGAAGTATTCATTGTTATATCGGAAATTTTTTTTGAATCTTTTTGTTGAGGTTGTGTTATATTGAGCGTTAGCCGTTTTCTTCAATGGTTCGTGAAATCCGTGTTGTGTTTTTTTTGGCATAATCCGCGTGTGAATGTACCCGATCGTTGGTTAGATGTTAGCCTGTAGTTTTCGGCTTCCGAGTTCGTTTGTTTTTTTCGTGGTATCGCTGGTTCCATGATGGTGCCATGTTTTTTTTTGGATCGAGGGCCTGGATTCGTTTTGGGTGAGATTTGGATATGGTTGTGTAGAGATTAGTAGGGTCAGGCGTAGAATGACATAGTATTGGATATTGGAAATCTCTTACTTTTTTCGTGGCAGCTATTTTCACTTACGCATATTGAAATCATTTTCTGGATCAAATTTTTTTCGTGTACAAAAAAATATGCGATAGATGGATAATAGCGCTCAGGTAGCTGTTCAGTTTTTGTATACAACAATTTCCATATTCGTGTACTGTATTTTGCGTATCCAGATGACGATCGATACCGTAAAATTCACATATGCAAACGAGGTTCCTTGATCAATGCGCATAATCGTGATGTTAGCAAGATGGAATGGTGATAAATTCACTATTCATCAGCTTATCAGTGGTGATCAACTGACGGCTATCTCGTGGCGTCGTTGGCACGTTGGATCCTTTGCCGCAAAACGCTCAAGCTGATCAGAATGGCTTCCTGAAATAGAACGCGTATTTTCGGCACGATATCGAATCAAGGGATTTGCATTGCACAATCCGCAATGTATCCGATCATGAATCACTCACCTCGGTCCTGATTGTTCGACTTCCTTGTTTCGGGCACGTATTCAAGTAGAAATGGAATAAATCCTTGGTATTGTTGATCGATCGAAGGCTTTCGTCGTTCTCGATGCACGATTCGATCCCTTTCACGCCTCCGAATACGATCAGTGCGTGCCTGAAATCGGTACCATTGTGATTCAGTAGCACCCAAATCGCGCAATAGCTTACTTCAATTCGGGCATCTCGAAATCGTCCACGGATCGTCCATTCTCCGACGTGCCGATGATCACGTCGTAACCACGATCGCCGTATGGACATTCCGTGAATACCGCGTTGAGCGACCGAGCCAAGCGAACCGTGTATCCCCAATAATATCCGTATTCACGAGTCGGTGTTGTTGGACTGACGATAACGCCTTTCAGTAGCTTCGCACCTGCGAGAAAAACCTTTGATTACGCTATCACACCGCATAGTGTCACCAGAATAAAACAGCCCACTCACTTGTGTCAAACGTCTTCAATTCGATCGTAACACGAACGTCCGGTTTTATCTGCTTGTCCACTTGAACTTCCTGAAAAAGCAATTCAAATTAGTCATGATTGCGCAATAATGAAGATAACATACCTTGGCCAGACCAGCGTTGCAAAATGATCCTTTGCCATCTTTCACCGGTTTGCTCAAGACGATTGCTTCTCTGTACGGTATTGAGAAATCGTCGGCTCGAAGATGATGCGGGCAGTCCAATGGATTGAGAATACCTGAAACACGAATCGCTGTAGCCAGATGATAGCCAATTGGCATTGTTTGATCTACATCTGCTCCAAACTCCTGACGGAGCGCTCGAGGGAACAGCGACACCAAATACGCACAAACTTTATACCGGCAGGGAGAATCGAACCCTGGTCTGATGAGCAGAAAGCAAGAATGCTAACCACTACACCGGAAGACTGGTATCAGCCACATGGGCGTACCCAGAACCCCCCTTCGGAGGGGGCTTGACCAAAAAAGAGCAGGGTGACCCCTTCTCTCATATATCTGGGTCGGGGGCTTCAGCCCCCAAAGCCCCCCCTGGCTACGCCCATGAGCCATATGAAATATTCTGACAAGCATCCGTACCTGCGTATTGAAGATCCGGTTGCAACGGGAATACGAATTTCCTCAAATACTGAGGGCATTCCAAATATTGAAGGATTTTCACCATTTTCGCATTACAATTCGGCGGCTGACCGGACGCCGTCGACGTACGGTACATTTCGGCTTGGCTGAAAGGAAAACTTAAGTAAACAGCAAGATTCTTGAACGAATGCAATTACTTCTCCGTCATCTGAGCCGTCTCGTCAAATACGACGATCTCGTCCACTTCAAATATAACGGCCGCACGTGCGATCTAAAAAAAAGATCGCCAATTATTTACGAAATAATGCGACCATAATTCGTACCTGACCAGCGAGATAACTCCGCAATTCCGGTGATTGGGCGTTGTCCATAATTGAGCCTGGTACGGCGATGCTGACAGTATAATGACGACCTGAAAAACAAACTAAAATAATTAATGGAATAAAATCGCTTTAAAATTCAGCTTACCTTTCCGTTTTTCTGTATCATTCGATTCCTGATCAACGACCGCGGATTCCGGAATCTCTGGCGTCACTTTGATGGAATCTTTCAATAATTTCTTCTCACGACGTCGTTTATCTTCTTTATGTTCTGAAAAATTCATTTTTTCAGAACGGATATATAATCCCTCATAAAATCTTTACTTTTCCTCCAAGAAACACCGCCCGGAGCACGTTTCGGTCCTTGCTTTTTCTCCTGTTGTTGAAATAATAACGATTTCTTTCCCATTTTCCCGTTTTTACGATCATAAATTCAGATCAATTAATAGAAATTCTAAAAATTTGGTATTTTCATTTTGGCTCCGACTAGCAGACAATATCGGCGGTAAGAAGCTCGGCATCGCGTTTTCGTCTGCATACAGGCGGTCGATTTCCGGTTACAGTAACCCGAAAATTGGACAGCTGGCTGGCTGGCCGGCTTTTTCTCTCGAAAATCCGAAAATCCACAACATTCGTGGTAATCCATCTTATGTGGGATGGATATTTTGGCTATTCCTCGTTCATTTCGGCATCTATATGCGTACGGAACCGAGGATTTATGAAAAGGATTTACTGGCATTGGAATTTTGAGTTTTCTAAATGTTGGCAAAGCAAGAAAGTAAGAGAAAAATATTTGCTGAAATTCTTTTGAAGAATCTGGCTGAAAAATGCTGTGGTTTACAGCCTGGATCACTTCATTAGTGATTCAGAATTTTTATGTTCGCAAAATAATTGCGATCTTCTTTTTAGGGTTGAATAATAAAGAATCATGGCCACGGACCAAATTATTGACGAGAAAGCGGAATCGTTGCTCAAATATTTGAGCGATCACGGATGTAAAATCGATCATCTGGAACTGATCGATATCCCAGGTATGTTGAATTCAGTTATTGAAGCACTCTATGCTTTATTATTCAAATCTTTCAGGATCTGGACGTGGATTATTCGCGAAGACAACAATTCAGCTCTGCAGTCATATTCTACGAATTCCGGAAGAATTATTGATCACGTCCGAAACGGTGCTCAAAAGCCCGCTGAAATCTGTGATCGCAAAGTAAGCTGGTATAGCTGATGTGAGTTTCGAAAACCTCGCTATACCAATTTCCCTGATTTTTTAGGCACGCTGGAACGCTCAATGCATTCGAAGCCTTGTGCTTATTTCTCATGCACGAATTCGTCCAGAAAGATGCGTCGATATGGCGACCGTATTTGGATATTCTACCGGACGAATCAGTTCTAATTATGGCCTTCACGGTCGATCCGTCTCGACACGAAGAAGCCGCCGCCTTATTACCGCCCAAATGCCGTACAAAATTCAATGATCATTTGAAAGAACTCGAATCAAGTCGTCGACGCGTGCTCAAAGTGTGGACCGACGTCAAGCTTCTATTCCACGAGGACGTGATTGCGGAATTGGACGACGACAAGTTGTTTCGATGGGCGTACAGTTGCGTCAATACACGGTCGTTCTTCAAATCCAACAAGCCGTCTCCGTTATTGAACAATACGGAAGAGGATGCGATCGTATTGGCACCGTTGATGGATATGTTCAATCATTCGGCTTCGTCCCAGGTGAGTGGCTTTTTCCAGCGGTATAGATGCATTGGAATATTGAAACCGGATCTACATTTCAGATCAATTGTGGATTCAGCTCGATTAGTCGTACGTTCGACGTCTTCACTACCAACGGCATCGCGGAGGGTGATCAAATATTCGTATGCTACGGCGGCCATTCGAATATTACTCTACTTTTGGAATACGGATTCGCGTTGGACGAAAATCCCAACAACGCCGTGTATTTGGATCATGGTAAGCTGTTTCTTCGATATCGCCTGCTAATACGTGATTATTTCAGACGATCTACGTCGGCTATGCGAGAAGGCAGGAATATCCGTCAGTGCCGGTCACTGGGACGCCATCAAACAATCGAAAATGCCATGGTAAGGTCATGTGTGGCGCATGATTCATCATCCAAATGATGGGTTTTCTTTCTAGTCCGCTTTATCAAACTGATCCGGAACCACCGTGGACGTTCATGGCGACCATGAAACTTCTTACGATGGGAGAGAAGGATTTGTAAGTTGAAATTGGGGATATTATTTCGTCTGAATTGAGATAATCCCTGTTTCAGGCTCAATTGGCGCAAGATTTACGATTTCACTTCGTTCGATGGACCAGAAGTGCTCAGTTTGGCCAAGAAGCTTCTTGAAGCGTATTTGGCTGAATTAGAGGTAAGCTTTTATGCAATTATTCAAGTCGATCGTCCTGATCGATTCGATTTCAGGCCAATTACCCAACGCTGGATCGTCTGTGCGTCTTTCAACAACACTTTCGTCCAATGATCCTCCAAGTATGGAAAGACGAGAAATCGATCATCAGTGATTCCATCGAATATTTGGATGATACATTGATTGAGATCGACCAAGGTCTGTGTGATCTGTGATAGCGTTCTCCACGCTTCATATTCCAATCACAATTCGACTTATCACTGTTCAAATATAGAGCGCCCAATCTACTTATTGCATCTTATATGTCAGAAAATGTACACAGTCGAACTGAACAGTATAAATCATCACACAGAAAAATCAGATCAGAAAATCATGCATCTATCTTTACACACCGATCATCTAATCACTTGCTTGTCCCAATTGGTCAACTCAAACGAAACATCTCGAACATGATGAAAAAAAATTAACTTCGTCTTGGGGGTCGCTCTAATAAAATCTCAAGGCAAAATAAAAGATCCTGGTTTACTTCGATTTATTCACGGCCAGGTTTCGGTGCCATCGTCGGCGTCGATCTCGGTTTCCAACGTATGTGCGGTCACTTGAGATAATCCTCCGTAAACCGACGGTCCGGCAGCGTGCGAATTCGCGTTCCCATTCATATTGCCATTGGTACCGGCCGTGTGACCGAGCATTGAATTACGTCCCGTATCGGGCGGTGGTCGACAACGAATCGAAGCACGAGGCGGACGAGCACCACCGCGAATTAGCAAGCGTCGAGCGGCGGTCGGTGCTGAAATATGAATCATATAAATCACGGATCACCGAGCTAATATCAAAGCATCTTACCAGGATTAGTAGCCAAAGACGTCGACAATTCCTCAGCAGCGACGTTCCCATTCGTTGTGGTCGCAGCACATTCCGCAGGTCGTTGAGCCACTGAAAAAATAAATTCCTTACTTTGATGTCTACGATTGTACATCTAATTAGACTTACATCTCGCTTTGTATCGTTGCAATGCCACCAACGTTCGTTGCGCCTGTTCGTGAGTGCATTGATTACCTGAAACGAGATATGGATTGATTAATGAAAAAGTTGATTCTTGGGTACATTTTTGTGCTATTGGTCCATTTCTAAACTTTGCAAAGCTTGAAAACAACATACCTGCGATAGTGATTCCAGCAATTCCAGTGGCCAAATCAGTAATCGTATCAACAGCTGGTGCTGCCGATGCACTTGCAGTTGCAGACGCAGTTGGA
>JAQIWJ010000390.1:0-22393 GCA_034695185.1 Discolaimus major
TGCCACACTTGTAGAAATTGAATGCGCACACTTGTAAATTTTCTACAACTTGTAGAAAAAAGTACAAGTAAACATCAGTGTTTTATGCAAGGCTATTTTACAAGACTTGTGAAAATTTGACTTGTAACTTGTAAACTTGTACTTTTTATGCAACAGGCCCTTGATGGTCTGTTCAATAATACCTTGCGTATTTGGATAGTTACAATCAAGGATACAGGGATTGAGAATTTATCCATGTCAAACTTCACTCATTGCCCAAATTTCTGGTGGTTGCGCAATGCATCAGAATTCAGAATAAAAGAAACGTCCAAAGGACGATGAACGGTCAATAACCAGATAAGTTTCATGTTGTATCATTTATCTCACTGATCAACAGTCATTAACAAAATTACACGGAATGAGCGAAAAGTGATTTCTATGTATCATGATACTGTAAGACGAAATCACCCTCTGACGTGATGATTTATGTTTACCTAAATCCAGCAACCACTTCAACGAAGCTTAAAAACAGCACTACTGTACAAGTTGCAGCCATAATTTACATAATATCAATTACAGTCGATAATAAACATTCCACCAAACAGTGTCCATATTACATTTTCCCAATCTACCAAGAAAAATACAAATGCAACACAATGTTATACTACCATGCCATTCGTAATCACACAAGGAACGCATATTGATAATATCACATAATTATGATACATTACATTTGAGCAATAAAACAAGTCCAAGATGGACAATCGTGATGCATTCAAAAAACCAACTGACCAACCCACATTTACATGCACAAAATATATTTCACACCGCGCATGATTCATTTTTAGTCTCCTTGAAGGATATCTTTGGGATCCGGAGGGTCATTCGCATCTGCAGTTTCCTGTTGTGGATCCTCGGTTTGCGTTGGACTATCCACAGGGATTCGAGTTTGATACCATTCACGATTCTCTTCCAATTGATCGAGCATCAATTGAGCGTCAGGATAAACTAAATCAGCCCACGTTTCCCATAACGGATGCACGATATAATCGATAAAGCCCACCTGCAATTGTAAATGTTAGTCTTGAATTCAAGTTGCAATCAAAATATTCTTACTTGAGATTTTTCCACAGTTGCATTATGACGATCGCACATTGGACTGACTTCCAAACCCGATTGTCGTTCCTTGTCGCCTTGTTGCCAGTATTCTTCCATGATCCTGGAGGTCCATTGTCGATACAGATCAATCGGCTTTGTTGGATTACTGAGATCCGCCAAATGAAGCATATTTTGGAGGACCTGCAATTACCAAGTATAATTCAAATCCGTGACTGGATATTTCTATTATCATACCTGAATTCGATCAGTATATTTATCCAATAGCAAAACACCAGATCCGGCAACTTTCTTTGTTTCTACCATAGTTTTCAAATCGGCCAATAGGGTCATGTGTTTTGACATGTCCGTCGACAATACCTGGAACAAATATCCATTATATTTTTAAATCAAAAGTCCTACAAATGCTTACCATATCAATGACAATCTTTCGGAACGTTTGCCTATGCTTTTTACTCAAATTCTCCAATAAATCGCAATCGGATTCCTGAAGCAATTTGAAGGCGATCGCTAAGTGATGCTGTTCGAGTACTGATTCGTCATTGTACATAATCGCCAATTCGGCACCTGAAATTTAAAATTGGCGCCATTAGACAGAATGCATATATAGCAGACTGCTGATTATGTCATATAAAGTGGGCCAGGTGCATTCAATAGATATTTTGAATTTAAATTTTTCAATTCAAATTGGCGCCACAGGAATCGCATTGATTGCAGATTTCTCGCAGCTTATAGCATATTATATGCAATGCTGCCTGCATTGCCACCAATCCATTTCATGTTTGTAGCAGACTCCTACTACCTACTGCATGAGACATGCGAAGATGTCCGCATCGAAAATTGGCGCCAATTCAAATCCAAGATATGACAGAATCAGACTTACCCGTGTTAATGAGGAATTGATTTGTGACACCAGGATGATCAACGTCATGTATGGAAGCGGCGAATATCGCGGCCAACACTTCCAAATCAGTGAATACATTCTCCAAAGCTTGCGAGGATAAAAGCACATGAATACTCTGAGCCACATCCGCAGCATGGATACTATTATGATACGGATTTGGGCGATAATGATCCTCCAAATGTGTCATGTACGTAATGAATGTATGCGGATTTATACCGAACGTCTTCAATAAACCTCTATCCTGAAAGATTGCGCAATTGTGACACTGGACAATGGCCAGTAAGTCAACGCTTACTCTAAGGATAGTATAAGCCACACATGTCAACGGCCGATTGGCTGATAATGTGGATAATTTGAATACATCCAAACCCCAACGATCAACATTCTCCATCAATTGAGTCAATTCGACGGCGGTCGCTGTTTCCACACCGTGCCTCAATAATTGTTGATTTCGTTGCTGTTCGGCTTGCGCTTGTTGATGGGAAGGCGATGTTGATTGCAAAGAATTCACATGTTTCGCTTTCCGAACGCCGGATATTCTGGACATAGCCGATGTGACGTGCTGTTTTCCAGCTCCCATTTTCCCGCTAGTAGCCGATTGTTGACCGGTAGCCGTTGGTTTATGTTGCTGACCACTGGGCGTACCGATATCGCAAGGTTCCGGTTCAACTTCGCTCACATGCAAGGTGGGTAAATCCAATTCTTGTTCTTTGTCTGAAAACGAGCCCATGCTTCAGCTTATATAGGAGGGAATATTTCAGAAAAAGCATAAGGCCTAATGAAATTAGTACCCTTTCAACATTTGACATCAGGCGGTTCATCACATTTCATACAGCCTAGCCGCCCTTTCATACTTCACATTACATATTTAATTTTATCGATTCCCAGAGAAAGGCAGGATAGCCTTTAGCTTAAACGTATCAATTTGAAACTTATTTACAGCTGCCTCTAGCTCATGCCTGAACATTTCATCAGGAATTCATGCGCATGACTGACTAAGGCTTCCTAGGTATTTTAGGAATCGAATTGCCCGTAATCTTCTTGCAAAGGAAACAGGCGTGTGACTTCACGAATAGCACATGCGGGTCCAAGTATACTGGGGCACAGCCTGGGGAAAATTAGATTATACCTAACCGCTGGGTAAAGTCACCAGATAAATAGGGAAGGCTTGGTCTGGTTTGCGTCATGAAAACGCCTAGATGTTTATGGAACAGGATAAGGAAACGTCATGATTAGCTGTGGGAAATGATCAGAAGGCGGGTGTGACACTTGTTTATGGATAGATAATAATCTTGGGTGGGATAAGTCACCTGATAAGCTCATTATCAAAACAAGTACGATAAACCAACTTAGGATGTCAATCCAGAATACAAATAATTTCAGTTACTTTTGCAATCAGGGTTGCTTATCTCATGTCAGTCATGATCAGATCACTAATTTTGAATTATATCCTATCAGCAATGTCAATTAGGATCACTTCAAAAGTACCTATCCGATTAAATTTCTGACCAAAAGTTTGAAAAATTTGAGAACAATTTGCATGGATGCTTTTGAATAACCAGAATATACAAATGTGTTTTATAATCACTAGTTTATACTTCCAATTTTAGCCTTATTATTTTCCCTGCTTGCTGTGATCCTGATAAAAATAGCACCACTATATGTTGCTTATAATTTACTAATATCACCCTAGCCTAAAGGGTAATGTCGAACAGCATCCCATCTCATGGGTGCCAAATATCGTGGGTAGAAGAGCCCAATCGAGGGATGCCTAGGGGAAAAGGATGTTTCACATCCACTTTTCCCGTTAAAACACATAGACGATGGCTAATGAATGTCGTCAAGTGTGTATGAAATTTGAGACACGAGTACACATGGGAGATGAGTAGAATAGTTGTCAATGAGCGATGCTTATTCGTCTGGACAAAGAAAGGGTGACTCTTGATGCAGGAAATTTGATCAAGAAAGCAAGAAATAGCAAAAGAATTTTATGGTATGCATGGTTAGCAATAGCTGTATGAATGTACTGGCATTGCCTGAAGGAAAACCGCCATTATTTGATCCATGCCAAATTATGCTCACATATGGCTAACAAATAATTGAGGTTAACATGTGTATTTAGGTGCGTTGTTTGGTTAGGTAAAAAATGTGCATATATAAGTAGGGATCAAACAATGGCGTTAGGTTTTAGAATAGCTGCGGCAACATAAATTTTAAAGTATAATCCGCACTTAGCTATGCCATGTATTCACACGCATGGGACATGAGGTATGTTCTGCTTGCACGCACACGAGTAACATTCACTCAATCACATCCAATTCATTCAAAAAAGTCATGCTGCAGACATTGCATACCATTCAAATTTCCCAGCAAGATCAATTCAAAAACCCACTTACCAAGATAAGTGCTCAATATGTAGCGGGAAATTTGACTTCCCGATTTCGATTCGCCATAATGACTCAATTCTTTACTCAACATTCGACGAAACTGAAACGGTGAAGCGTACAATATAGTACATGATCGGTTTTCAATTTCCGCAGTCCTTTTCGTCATAGCCGCCTCAGCATCCATAGTCTTATGTTGTTTGATGATGTTTTTGCCCAAGCATATCTTTTGTAAATAATGTCTACACGTCGAAGACAAACCGCTTTTCGAATCCGAACGCATAGCCAGACACCGTTTGATTAATAGCCGCCAGGAACAGCAGGAGATAAAACTTATGATTTCGGAGTCAACTAGAGACAGTCACTGGCAAACATTCAGACTGACTCTTTTTATTTTACGCTCTCTCTTTAGAGACTACTTGTCGATCAATGAGGAGTTGGAATACGCAAAACATCCACCAGGCAAAACATCACGCTTTTCCCACACACTGGCATCAAAGCACGAGTAGAGAAGCGAGAATTCTTTGTAAATATTTGATCAACCACGCGATGTTAGGGGCGAAGGCAAGAATGAGACGCAAAGACTTGTGTATTCTTCAAGAGATAACCATTAGCCATGTCAATGAAAGAATGTTTTCGCATTTTCCTAGTACTGAGTGACAAGGAATTAACGGACATGCCACAAATTCCATTGCCCAATTTGAGGATTACGTCAATGCTAACACGAGTTTACAGCCAACTTTCTGCCAGCGAACAGGACGCACGTGTGGGGGGTCCCTTGTGTGGAATTCAGAAAATCCATTTCACTAGCCAAGGAAGGGGGAGGGCAGAATCAATGCGCATTAGGCTTGTTTTGGAAGCAGAAAAATGGACAAGGCCTCAGGAAAAGATTGAGCGTGTACCAATTTGAATGATAATCTAATTTTAGAATAGAAAGTTGGAAAAATGATTAGGCATAGTTAGCTCGAAATAGAAATAAGCCTGAATCCGGACAATAGCCATGCTGGAGTCCAGGGAAATTGCGTAACTGATGTAAATGGAAGGCACATGAGGCACGCTGCTATAATCGGTTTAGGTGCCTGGGAGATTTGAACCGTATAGAGCCTTAAAAATCTTGTCATTCTATCCAATAACAGCCGATCAATATTTTCTGTCGAAATCCAAAATTATTCTGCCCAGTGCAGAGTATGTTTGAGCATAGAAAAGAATTCGACTCCGGAAGGATTTGAACCGTGGACCTTCGCATTGTTGACATAGTGCCATACACATTGCGCAATAGCAATTTCCAGGAATCATTCTGAATGCAAGGCAATGTGCATACTTACTGCTGCCGAAGAAAATCCTGATACAAAATCGAAAAATTATGACCCTAGCAAGAGTTGAACCACGGGCCTTCAGCATGTCGACTTGCATCCTTACATTGCGCAATACTGGCGGAATTAGGCATGTAAATTCCACTGATAATGCAAGGCAGAATCATGCTCGCAACAATGTAAAAGGTTTTGCCCCAAGGAAGACTTGAACCATGGACCTTCGTCAATCGATAAGCATCGTCGTAACCACTGGACTGTCAACATCTGCGGAATCGAGTGATCGAAAGAACTTTTGCAGAGCAACTTCCTGATCATTCTCGATGCAAAAAGTAATGACAGCGCCTGGACTTGAACCCTGGACCTCCATTAATTCGACAAGCGTTCTGTCACCTTGACCGTTGGAAAAATTTCAGAAACCAGCGACTTTTTCAATCCGGTATTGTAAAATCGATAAATCACGAACCCTCCAAATGCACTGAATGCCAAACATCACAAAGCTAACTCACCTTGGATGAAGCCATTTCAGAAACAGATCGATGAGTTTGAATAGTCTCCAACTGGTCTAGGCACCAATCTAATTCATCCAACGTATCGCCAGCCATGCGAATCATTTCCTCAGGCATGGTGAAGGAAGAATTGACGCTCTGTTGGTCGGTCGTTGTGGAAGATCCAGGAGCCCCGTTCGGATGCGGTACGTTTCTGTGATGGTGATGATGTCCGGTCGAATATGAGCCCATAGCTGATGGACTTGGGATGGATTTCTTGGTTCTAAATGGATCAAAGATTCTTGAAACGAACATTCTGAACCACTTGAGATCAGTTGAGTCTATGTTCACTGCCGCACGTGAAAACTGTCTTTTATGTTCATATGTACGTGATAACTGGTAAAATTGAAAAAACCTGCCCTATGGATGTTTTTATGCTGTCATTTGACGAAATATGGGCAAGTCGTTGGGAACGTAAATGCAGGCGTTTTCATTTGGCCTGAGTAACGTCTGGTAAGTTTGAACTGGATTTTTCTTGACATGTGTAAGTTAAAAATTAAGACTTATGCTTGGAGAGATTTCTGGAAATGTCTGTTTGTTGACACATCACCATGCCAAATGGGAAACTGCATATTTT
Organism: Discolaimus major; assembly: GCA_034695185.1. Classification (NCBI taxonomy): domain Eukaryota; kingdom Metazoa; phylum Nematoda; class Enoplea; order Dorylaimida; family Qudsianematidae; genus Discolaimus; species Discolaimus major. The sequence continues at coordinate 6,819 of JAQIWJ010000390.1, forward strand.
ACGATTTAGTGATGTTCCTGTTTTAGTGTATGGGAAACATTGAACAGTAATGGAGGCTAGGTAGGAAATTGCCTGGATACCACTTGGACTTTACACCTCACATGTGAACCAAACCTGCAATTTTATTTCCTATTAAGGCCATCAAATTTACTCAAACACACAGTCTGGGTGAACATCCAAACTAACACGCACGGCTAACAGAAGAATCGCAAGCTGAATGGCATATCCAACTCAAATGTTCATTACCATCGATTTGTTTTATGAAAGAATTTACTGCTATTAGAAATCCATCATAAAAAGTACTATCTGCGTTGTAAACCTCAACCGCAAAGTCTGGATTGGTTCTGCACCTCAATTTAGTGCGCACGGCTAACCCAATAAGGCATTTGACCTGAGGATGACCAATTCTTTTTGCATGTACTGGAGAATCAATACTTTGGTTAGCCGTGAAACCACAGGATGGCAGAATCGATTCAGATTTGACGACTAAAGTTTATGTGTTTTGATTACATGCTATAAATGATGAAATTTATGCAAATTGAAGCATCAGTTTTTGCTAGCAATATGTTAGTGATGTCAATGTCTGCAGAAATCAGAAATTTTTTATGCAGATTCAGGAAGGCTTTGACAGCAACGCTTTATGCTTCTGATTGCGCAATATTACAAACCCAAACAAATCAACTTACTTTGGTGCATTAGTGATAATAGCGAAATTATTCCGTACATTCCTCAACGTGGCCAGCACTTGAGCGAACGGTGTCACGATCAAATCTTCTCCATGCCTGCAATAAAAGGGAATATTCAAATTTCGCATACAGAATGCATACAACATCATATGCAAAGTAAAAATCAATAAAATCAGCACAGCCTTATGGAAGTATACTTTATGTATTCATCCCTGACCAAATGCGATTTCTGCGATCGCCCACTCGACGAGGACATTAGAATCATATTCGTACCAGGCGATGATAAAGTCCATGCTTTCCTGGCAATGGCACTTTGGCGTCTCATGAGAGGTTTCGCAGCGGACATTTTTCCACAGCACAAAATGACCGAGCAAATGTAGACCAGCCGTTTTAGGGGGAAAGCTGCTTTTACATAATCAATGAAAGGCAGATTGGATTAACCTAAAAACCCAGTCTCGACATTTGACGCACGAGTGTCAATCGGATGAAGCCGAGGAACTGGCTCGATTTCCTGAACGTGGCGAATTTGAGATAAAACCCAGAGAAACCCTGAGAATAGGCTTGAATAATTCAAATAGAAAGCTGAGACGTTTCCAAAAGGGGAGCACGGGTTGAGACTAATTCCAAGATTACTTCCGCCAAAGGATGGTACAGCTAATTTGCGTACTAGAATCGTAGCCGATTCAACGCTAGAGCCTCTGCTAGCACAGCTTGTAGAACCGGAGTCGAGTTTTACACTTTCTCCAGGCGCCTAGGGATTCAAAGCCGGTACATGTGCTTATATGGGCAGAAACCCTTGTCTTCTTTTCGCTTCACTAGTCATGCATAGGGGGCGTGTGTTGCAGAAAGTTGAGAAAAATGCTTCAACCTTCATAGCTTAATCAAAGGCAAGAGGCTAGTTATGTTCAATGAAAATGACATGTAAAGCGAAATTGATTTTTCAAGAAAACAATGGAGACAGGGGTGTGAAATCTGTGAGGCGTGTTTGACAGTGAAGAAAGTGACAATGACTTAAGGAAGTTGAAAAAATCAATATAGATCATTAGGCGGGACATGATTAGGATTTACTTGCAGAGCACTCAAATTCAAATTTGCCGCCATTTGAGTTGCTGCTTATAGCAAATGCTAATACAAATGCGATGTATTATTTCAAACCTATGTTTGGTCTGATTCCAAACCCAAAAATGGGGTCTGCCCTGAGCCATGATTTTTGAATCTGCACATAATTCAACCTACACTTTCTTCCAGAATTCCGATTTCTTTCGACCACCCAACGCGCCAACACTGCACGCACGTCGAACGAATTCTTTCGACCCGAAGAACCCGGAATCCGATGCGACTGCGGTCAACTTCCTTTGCCCATCGGAAAACGATTGACTCCATGGCGCGAAACGGATGGAATTCGAATTTTGCCTCATCAGTAACGGGGCTGATAATGGTCCCAAATCATCTAACAACAAGCCGCATTTTCTGATTCGAATACTTTTTTGAGTAGGGCGTTCGAATTTCGAATGATCCGCCTCAGGTTGATCAGTGTGATCATCGTTTTCGTCCTGATCGAAAACGGTATCCAAATTGAACGATGTGGATAACTGGCGTATAGATGATAATGATGAAGATGCGGACATCTGATTACAAGCGTCCTCGGGATCAGTTCTGACCAGTGATCGCCTGATCAATGCTGGTTTTAGATTATCGGCATCTTGAATATTTTGCATTCCTGGCTTTCCGGATATCAATATGCACAATTTTTGCAACGATCAGTCTTTTCAGGGTCCTTCCTTGTCAACACTGTTCAGAAAATTCCTGAACAACCTCCGTGACCAAAATGAATTATAGAAATTTGAAAACGTGTAAATGACCAACGTTGACTGCTTGGACAATTTTCCTTATTGACGCATGGATTTGATGAGTATCCAAGGTAACCGTGGACGGGGCAGAAATTTTAGAACAAAGCTTAGCAATTCGTACTAATCATTTTCAAGGCATTGAGAGAGAAAAAGCAATCTTTTGACTAGGCCTTACAAAAGCGAAAAATCATGTAGCTAATGGCCTGTAAAATAATGTACAACGCTATCACTGCTTCGAATGAAGCCTATTGACTTAATGATAATGGTTGCCTAAGATTTTTGTCCCGATTTTGACACTAACGTCAATGCGTTATCAGTAAATTCACTGAACGTGTTGATTCTGATTTAAATTCGTCAAATATGATCAATTAATGACTAAAGTGGATGTCTGGCAGTCTCCCAACCATCCAATCACCAGACTCACAGTCATTATCCAAGGGCTTAGTCCATTTTGGTTTATGAATTGGTCACATGCGATCAATCAATAACCTCTCCATGGTCGGTTGGCATAAATTATAGCCAGACTCACAATCATCATCCACACCAAAAAAAATCAATAAATCATGCATTGGTATATAACTTACAATTGAGCCACTTCCGACGCAATCGATGATGCCCTTGATGCTGATCTCGGCGATAGATCGTAATCCGAGTCTGATTTGTATAAGAATGATTCTCGTCTCGAATGTGGCGTATTCGGATGATGCTGGAGAATGACGCCGGATGAAATTGGACTACCAGACACGTCCTTGCCCATGGTATTATCAACGTCGAAACTGAAAATGGGAAAAGTTAATGTTTACTGCGTGTTTTTAGTAGAAACAGGATGCCCTGCATGTTTGGAGATGTGAAATATTTTGTAAACATGGCATTGGCATGGATATGTAAAAATTTTACTCGACAATTATTGCGTTTGCTGCAGCAATACGCATTCAAAAGTTGCACAAGCATGGAAGCATTGATGCTTATTCGGCTGTGATTGATTAGGCTGTTCAAAAATCAATGCTTGAGCATGGGTCAGAATGTAGTCACACTAATCACTTATGATTGCAAGTCAGCAATATATCGTTGGTGATCAAAATGATCAGATGATCAATCAGTGATCAGTGACCACTGATTTGTGAACCATGACCAAATTACATAATTATCAGTGATCAGTGACCACTGATCATGGTATCATGACCAAATAACCTGACCCTGATCAGTTATGACTGCATTCAGCAATAAATCGATAATGATCAACATGACATAAATTATCAGTGATCAGTGAACTGATCACAGTACCATGATCAAATGATTCGACCCTGGTCAAACTTTCGTTTCATCAAAATTTAAAAAATCAAATGTGAAAAATATAATCCCTTGCCTGAACACACGTCGCCTAGCAAGAGGCGACATCGATCCAACAAATCGCCTATCCATAATCCTGCATTCATGATTCGATCCATGTTTAATCAGGATAAATGGTGAATGAAATTTGATGCAATTAAATTTCGATAACTCAGGATTACTCATTACATTTGCACAAGGTATAATCAAGGACAGTGCTAGAGGGATTATTTTTGCCAGCAGATCACCAACGATCGTTAGGTCAAAGGTTATAAATTTACATAGATTTAGGACAATCTTACAATTAGGTCAAGATAGAACATACTAGCACTTCAATCGACCTCAGGGCAAAGCGTAGCTCTACAAGAGCTGATCCTAGCTACGACATTGTCTTTTGAATATACGTTTTACTGAATACCTTCAGTTGATCAAGCGAGGTGTGTCAGGAAGCTCCGTGACAGGCTTTCTGAATGTCTAATGAAGCGTACCAATCAATCATGCGGATAGGAGTTATGGCATTTTACTAATTAACATCATCCGGCTATGGGTAAGTTTGCAAAGTTCACACGTGTTTGTGGGCTGATAACTGTAATCAACCGCACCAAGGATGGTGAGTCTGTCGAAGCAATTATGGCGCTTTGTCGGGAGCAGTTGCTATTTTTAATCTGTAATTGTAGAGATTGAATAAGCCAATTGCGCAATCAAAGTGGTCATCTGTCATTCGAATATATACACATGACTCCTGTGAAAATTATCCCATACTGTGAACTTCAACAGATAAAACAAGGCACTTGCAATTTTAGCATGGCTAACAAAACTGGCGTCTGCAATTTTATCACGGTTAACAAATAAATGTATCAGAATACACTATTCCAGCGCTTGCAAGACTCGATTACTTGTATTAGCCAGGTGTCATAGGTAACCTTATCAATCAAAATTCTGTCTGCCTGTGGCAATGATAGCATCAAATTCCAAGAATACATAATAACACTATTCGATCTGGTGTTTTCCTTGTCATTTTAACTAGCATTTGCCAAGAAACAGAAACCTAATCTGCATCTTTCTTTCTTAAAAACCTCAGGGCCAGCTGATGATGAAAAACAACAAAAGGTGGCACGTGAAAGTCAAGAGGCAAAGAATGTTGCTAAACATGTTTTTATTGAAGACTCGTGTAAGAAACCAGATGGCACAAAGGCAGGATTCTTAGCATGGATACTGATGAGATGGTCAAATTGCGCAATAATTGTTACTGGCGTTGGAGAGATCAGATTTGTCTGCTTGGCTGATTTTCAGTTACTTTTTTCAAGATAAAATATCGAACTTTTTGACAAGAGCTATGCTTCACAACGGATTAGGCAAACGTCTTGCATAAATTCCATGATAATATCATAAAACACATAAGCATGATCATTATGCATGCATAAATAAAAGCAAATTTGAAAAAAAATCGGTTTGATGAATCAGTTAGGATTATTTTTTAGTGATAGTGGAAAAAAGCAAGCATTCAAAGCACCTTGTGCCAGGCAATTTTTCCCAGACAGACCACCTGGTGATCACAAAGTGCGTCAGACTCCCTCTGTTTCATAAGCAAAAGCAATATTTTTTAGGTTCCTCATGCATGAAGTGCATCCTTTGCTAACCAGTCAGCACTGCCTATTCTTGCATAAATTCTGACTAAATACCGAAAAGCCAACTTCTGCATTCCATGATTTCAAGTTTCATGCTCATTCAAATGCCGAAATATGCAAATTAGCCATTATAATTTTGAATATGTAATTGCCTGTTTATCGACGCATAAATCAGGTTTTATTGCTTTGTCATTTCCTCATGCGTGACCTGATTTCTGGTATGTAATTTGTTGGGTGCAGATGATGTAAAAAATTTGGGGATGAGGTCATTGGACTGCTCGAAAGAATGGCATTGAAAGTTTGTTGTGCTGGCTGAGCAGCATACCAGATGGTGCACAATGCATGAAAAGGTGGATACAATGGCTAAAATATGCCAGGAGAAATGCTGGCTCAAATGACTGACTTCAAGGTCAAGGGTCAGTCAAGCATCAAATATGCCAATGGCCTTGGTGACCGTGGCAAATCACTGAAAGTCAAGGACAAGCATCAAACACACCAAAAACTGCTGGTCAATGACAGCCTTGGTGACCGTGGTAAATCATTGAAAGTCAAGGGCCACTCAACCATAAAACCCACCAATGACCACTGGTCACTGACAGTCTTGCTGACCTTGGCAAATCAATCAATAATCGCAAATTTGAAGTCTGAGCTTACCGAACAGTGCAACTGTGATCAGTAAAATCACCAGATAAACATTGATAACTACTCCTCCTCTGACACGACTGATCCGGAGCGCACAATTTCGTCATGGTCAACGCCTGGCATCTCAACGATCCCTTAACGATCAAATCCACTTGCTCATCGTCATCCCCACTACAATCCAATGGCATGAAAATATTCCAAGCAGCATTCCTTCGATGATGATTAAACTCGTACGCACTACTCGACCGACGTCTGCATGATTTCTTCAGATTCTCGTCCAAACTCAAATCGAAGAAACTCCTACGTCGACGTTTTCTACCTCGGTCCTCAGTATCCATGCGCACGGACAGGCCTGTCGATTGCAACTAATTCCCAACCGACTGGCTTCCTTCAATTACCATCAGTGCCCAATGTATGGAAAAAAGTTTGGCCCAACCGGCATGGGCGGATGTGGATGTTCATTGATGCGAGTATGATAAAATTGTTGGTTCGCTCCAAACTCCCTAGTCTCTTGTTCGACAGAGGTAGTAGAACTTTTACTGGCCGACTCTAGGCAGGCAGTAGGCGGTACCCTCGAAAACTGGAGCAAGTTTAAAACTACTAATACTCTTCATACGTCAGTTGGGGGGGGGGCGTAGAACAACTTTTTTCCCACCCGTTGATGAAGAACATTTTTGTCGAAATCCTCGGCGAAAATTGAGATTGTACTTATTGGCGTGGTTGTTAGAAGCTGCGGATTACATTCCCAGGCGAAAATACATTTGCTCTGCTGTTTAGGGGGGGGGGTTGCTTTTGACAGGCTAGGAAAATAAAGCGGCCATTGCACAAAAGCCAGACATTGTGAGTCAAAAAATGAGAAAGGATTATGTGTCAGCTTTGATCTCCTACATGAATCATATTTGTCCATTTGCAACCTTGTTTGCAATGCGTGTAAGTTCATTTTGAATTTTGAATGCAAAGCAGGTTCAGTTTAAAAAGTGCAATGGAAAATTGTCTGGTTCAATCTAGCAAAAAATGAGTATTTTGCATCAATGTTTTATGCATAAGAATCGATTGCGCCGCATATCTTTGCAGATGGGCAATAAAATCACTGTGAAAGGAGTGATCAAATCTATTCAGAAGTGTACAGATAAAAAATCCGTCTGCAAATTTGCTAACTGAATAATTTGCAGCATATTTGTATGCATAAAATAATGCACTAAAAACCGCATGAAACTGCTCAAGATGCCACCTGCTGCGGATTCCAATGAGCTAATTTGGTCAAGATCCATCTGATCTTCTTTTCATCAAAATGCTCAGATATGCATGCAAATGCAAACAGACCAAACTCTAGTCACTCAAGCAATCACAATCCTGGCAATGCTCCAATGTCAGGGCAGCCAGGAATTGCAATGTCAAAATTTGCCCCCCGTAATCGATTTATCACCGTTCTGTTCCTGCAAGTTTCATGCTACTTCATATTTCAAAATGTGAGCAATCAGATCATTCTGCTGTATTCCCATGAAATTTTACCTAGTGATGTCAAGAACACACAAACTTCAGATCACACATTTCCTTTGCCTTAGAATTAATTGCACCCTCCTACCCTGCATGTAATCAAATGTCCATTACGTTAATTTCTGCCTGTTAGTCTGCTAAGTCATGCCTTTCATATGTAATTACAGTCTGACACCTGATGTCTTCTGAAATTATCTGCAATTACCATATGTATTTCCGAGGACAATTATTTTGAACCTGAAGAAAAAGTTGAGGACTGACTGGCTTTTGCACAGGGTGATAATTTGAAAAATGCTATGTGTCATTTGACTGCATGCGATAAGCAGGCACTGACGACAATGGACTGTCAGGTCAATGCATGCTGAAAAAATGCACATGAATTTCAAAAATCACAAGGAAGTGACTCATTTTGGCATGGTTGAATCAGATTGCAAAAAATGCCACCCCCACCAGCGATACAATGCTTTTTACATTCTATTAGCCGGGACTAGTTTTCTTCACTCACACAACGACGTCACAAGTCACAGCGTGACGTCAAAATCGTAAACAGTCATAAAACTATTCCATCTTATTCTCCACCAACTAAACTTATACAAGACGATAAGATAAGAACTCATGGGGGGCAGGTTTTGGGCGTTTACGAGTTAACTACTGAAATTGCTTCCTTCATAAAAATGACGTCACATGATGAAAATATCTTGCCAAGTACTAGGCAGTCAATAAATTTTCCAGTTTTATGAGGAAATAACTGCCAGAGTGAGTGACTTACCCAGTTAAAGTGGTTCTGGAGAAGAAATCAGCCGAATGCCTCCGATTATTCAAGACCACGTATCGAGGTACGGATAAAGTCATGGTCCGTTTTTCTCTCGGTTGATCTAACGGTAGTGTTGCAGGTTTCTTAGCTTTCGTCCCGACGTGACCGTTCGTATCATCCAGTGCGTCTAATAAGGTCGTTTTCATTTCATCATGATCTTCCACGACGATATCCGGTCGTGTTGAGCAGTTGCCAGCCGCCGCTGTCATTATGAAAATCTTACTAATTAGTTCACCAATGATTGCTACTCGTAGGCCTTTTCTGGCTCCACCAGTTTTCAATGTCAATACGCTCGGACCGGCCTGTGTCGATGTGTAATTTGACAACAAAGTAGTCAAACGCAGTGCATGCCAGTACGTCTGGCCGAGTTAGTTGAAAAATGGAAAAGTAAACCGTAAACCTTCTTCAGACTTCGACCTGTCTTCACTCGATGCGACTTTAGTCACTCACTGGCTTTTGCCACGTTTGAAAAATCCACACGTATACTAGCCAGTGAAGAGGGGCGATGGAAAAAGTCCAAAAATTAAATTTCAGCTCCTCCTGTAGGGCCTTTTTATCCAACTTCCTCGTAGAAAATACGATTAAGACACTTTTTTCACACCAACAATACTCGCATAATGATAAATACAATGTCCGAATGAAATTTGAAATTATTTGAGAAGTAATGATTAGAACGTCAAGTTTTCAAGGTCTCGTTGTCAAGTGGACTAGAAGAGATGGATTGCTAGTAGAAGACCTAGAGGCGGACTTTTTCCAATTATTCAATAGCAATATGGGGGCAAAACGCTTTCCACACGACTCAACTGTTCATACATGCACGGAGGTCCCCCCGCATTCGGTTGACTACGTCGATTACACGCAGCTGGTTATATAGCAAACGGTCCCCTTCTATGCGTTGAAATTCACTTCCATTCACTAATGACGCCTGGTTCCATAGCATTAGCCCCTGTATTGGAGGAAGGAGGATCATGGGTAACGGCATGGGTTTCCTTCCTGCATAGAATAACCAGAGGGCGACAAGCTGTGCTTCGGAATGCCAATGATCAATTTGATCAAGCTAATTAAGCATACTGGGATCCGTGAGGCTGAGGGGATATTTTCCATTAGAAAGCATGATTCATTAGGATGAAGGACAGGAGGCAGGAAAATATGGTGACCAAGACTTGACCATCCAGTCAATCTTGTTTTTGCTCAGATGACCAAAGCCATTGATATCTGAAGGCTTAGATTAAGTTTATAATCATTTCCTTGACAAATAGACATATCTTTGAGATGCCAAAAATCCAGGTGATCAAGCTGTGATAAGCCCTGGCTCGACACAAATCCACATGATCATAGTCCAGACCAGAAATCCACAAAGCTAAGCTGTCTATTTTATACTAGTCCTCACAACTGCCCTCAAAAAACCTATTTTTACAAGGTCCAACTGATAAATCCTTCTGGGAACTCATCCAAAGGAAAATCCCAACTAATTCAAATCAGCCAAAGCCTCATCATAAGCAGGAAAGAAGGCTAGTTGATGCGTCGAAAACAAAATAGGATGTCAGGTCTTGTAGGCACTCTTCTCGAGAGGATCACAATTCAATTATCCAATGCAAAGTATGTGTCGTTTCTAATCTCACAGCGGATTATTATAAGGCGGCACATGGAAAGCATAAAAAGGGTCAGTATAATAGAGGAACCTTCTTTAGGGTCATTATATAGGAAAAAGTTGAAAAAAATAGAAGCCTATTGATAATTATGCATTAGCATTATTCTCAAAAATATGCTGTATAATTAGGGCACATACCCTTTTCAAGGTCATGAGACTGGAATAATTCAAGCTAAATCAGGAATTAGCCATTGGAAGACTTTGTTGAACACCCGTGCCAATTATATCAGGATGACAAAATGAGCACAATAGGGTTAATGCAGAAGTGTTTGGATGCGTTAGAAATTTAAATCTGGGATAATCCGGATAAAGCCTTTGTTTGATGGATAATATGCTGATCCAAAGCTGGCTCATACGGATCAGTAGGATCAAAAAAGCAAGGGCCATGAGCAGGCTGCCCCTGCTCTCAAAAATGGCATTGCAGAGAAAACCTATAGCACACCAGGGTAATCGATATGGTAAAAACGCCTGTTGATTAGACGTTTGCTGAGGATTATGAGAAATCAAGATATCGATATATGGATATCCATGTTTCAGCAATAGGCTGTCAATTTTTCATTTTAAGAAAGGCAAGCATAGTTAATTCATCAGAAATTGCGCAATGCATGGAGCTTGCTACACAAGCATTGCAAAAAACACAGGTAAGCAGTCTTCATTCAAGGCATACATGCCAAGAATTGCGCAATCCGCAAAATCAAGCTTGCTACTCAAGCATTTTAATAAACATCCTCCTCTGCAGATTTCATTTCCAAAAGATTGCCAATGTGTGAGGTATTTTTCTAATTGAAAAACACAGCCAATTATCTTTCGACCGAGTAGGAAGCAATGCTTACCTGAGCACGGTGTGACGCCTGACAAATTTCAATACGCTGGGCCTTCTGGATTGCGCATTCGCTCTCCAGACGGCCAAATCTTGGATAGATCCTTTCTCGGCCAACATATTGACTGGAGAGTCTTGGAGTAATTGGCGCCTTTCGTTTTGAGCCGACGGAAGAAAAGGAAGCCGCACTCGAGAAGCCTTTTCAGACGCCTCCAGCCAACGAGTTTGAAGAAAATTTACTTGATGCAAATCACAAGGGACGGTTTATTGATGCTGCAGACTGAAGATTGGAAATGGGGCTTCGAAAGCGAAAAGCGAGAGCGGTAAATTTCAGAGTCGACAATAGACTCATGGAAATGACTCTTCAATTATGTAGTTTGAGTATGAAGTTTGGCATAAATACAAAAAAGCCCGGGGTGCATTCAAACCGTAAGTATAGAGTAAGCTCCCAAAATTGAGGCAATTTATTATGCGGATTTGAGGAAACTGGATTTGATGAAAACTGGATGAAATACAAAAGTAGACTGCTTGGAAGCTGATAATCATGGTATTGCATAACTGACACAGGGCTGTTGTATAGTGATGTATGTCCATTGGTGAAAAGTGTGGAGTAAAATTGCGCAATGTGACATGTCTCGTTCATGGATGAAATTATTAATTAAAAATCGATCATTAGGTGCGATTTTTACATGATTGGAACTGTATGATCTTGTCGAATGACTTCTAAGAAATTTTGAATGGTCATCTTCAAGAATTTGCCAAGAATCCAATCCTTGATGCCGAAAACATACTCAAGAAATTTTCGCTTCTTTTTTATCCAGAAAAGACTTTCTTGCCCATGTAAATCAGTGAGCAAATTTCAAAACTTGCCTTGAAAATGTGCTAAATCACATTCACAAAACATACCTGAAACTTTTCCCATGATTCTTCCAGGCGTGTAATTTTTGCAAATAATTCCTCATCGGCCCAGGCGGAGGTTTGAAATATCCGTTCTCTCTGCCGTTTACCAGTGCAGACAAGGCTGCTGCCATCCCAGAAATTTAACAAAATATAGAAATCAGACACCCAAGTGATGATTTATTTCCAATAAAGCTTATTTTCACGTTTAGGGTGGAGTCAATTGGTTCAATAACACACCCCAAGTGGGTGTGTGAATTCAGATAGACTGCCTTATCATATCAGCATCCACTTAGAAATGAATTTTGCAGTAGTTGGAAACCCGCTTTCAACCTGTGCTTTATCACTGACACTTCCATTGGCAAGAAAAGCGAGTTCGGAGTCTTACAACTAAAAAATGTATAACCAACAGGCACACACCATACGTCACAGCATAGGCAAGGATAAATGTATTATAGCTGATCGAGTTTAATGGGAACTTGGCGTGGCCGGAAGCGAAATTTCAGCTTAAGTGGCTCAGACTAGCAAAGCTTTTCTGTCTACGACCCCCAAAGGGACTAGAAAAAATGTCCTTTATTGTTAGCGTGGAAAACAGGCAAAGCCACAGAATGGTCAATGGATTATTTCTTGATTAGCCTTGAAGGTGAATGTTCAAAACTTCATGTTTATATGCCATATTGATTGTGACAGGCCTTTTTAAACTGAATTATCTACTGGCATGCGGAAATCGGATTTGCAGAAAAAATCATGAGCTTTTGCCAAATGCACCAGGATTGGGGAGGGAGTGAATGCATGTTGCTAGGCGAAAAGTTGACAGATTATTCAGAACAAAAATATTGATGGTTTTCATGAATGAAAACTCACATTGGCTGGCAAAAAAAATCTAGCTGCTAATCGTCAGTTCTTGTTTGGAATTCAAAAATTACTATTGTTGAAGCATGAACTGTGAAGACAAAATATTAGTTGAAAATGCAAAAAATGTTTGCCACGAGCCGGGATCGAACCAGCGACCTTTAGATCTTCAGTCTAACGCTCTCCCAGCTGAGCTATCGCGGCCCACAAAGACAGGGGCTTTTCTTCTTTTCTATTAGCTACATTTATAAAGAATGCTATGGCAGGTTACAGACATGACACTTTTATCCATTATTCGAATTTCGCGACTAGATTGCTGCCTAGCTATACAGCGGCTCCTCAACATAAACATGCAAGATTTTCTTACTTCAATTGATCAGTCAGATCTTGCGTTTCTTCGCTTTCCTCTGGAGGCGCGTACAAGACTTTGGGTCCGATCCACAATCCGCCCCAGCAACTTTTTCGCCTTGGTCCAACTCGTGGTACATGACTAATGGGTGGTCGATAAACCAGAATCACATTGGCTCCTGTTTCTGGATCGCGATGATAACTGTATGGTTTCTGAAAAATGTGTGCATCACAGCTAAAAATCTGGCATGTCCATGCAGATGTGTGCAAAACTTTTTCAAACTTGCAACGTTACAGATATCATACATGCTTGGTCCCTGAAAACTCTTGTTTTTGAGACACGGCTAGCCAATAATTGAATAGGATATGTGTCTCAATGCGAATTCTTTGGTTAGCCGTGGAAAAATCTGGGAATAAGCGGTGATCACTCTTGAAATGTGGGCACAAATTGTACTGCCAACATCTTGGATAGGCAAACATGCGATTTTTTCAAATTTGCATGGCTATGGCTTGCAAAAGCGAAATGAAAAACATGACAAAATACGGGCCTGTACCTTGTCATAATAGCTATCCGATCTCCGTCTATCTTCCGAAGCCCCGTAAGCATCCTCATCTCCAGTATTGGCCATAACCGACCGTATCCTCGAAACGTCCCAATCGGAATGAGGCAAACGATGCACTCGGAATCGCCTTTGAGCCTGAACGTCGACAAACGCTCGTAAATTCATATTTTAACAAGGATCCCACTCCTCAAGATATGCACGGAGTCTCCTAGGCGAACCCTTGAATGGAGAAAATAGGGGGACCTTATGGCATTGGATGATAGTAGATTTTCATCCCTTTCTCTAATTATTTTTCTCTCCATCCATTCTTGGCATTAAATTTGATCCAAGGAGCTGCTGGATAATTCCGACTAAAGGAAACGCCATGACAAGGGGGACGTAGATTGAACAAATTCCAATGGCATGGTTGCCTGCTTGGAAAAAAGCTATGAAATGGCATACTACTCATTTTCTCGAATGCCGAGGAAAAGGGCATTGGAATTAGCCTTGAAAAGCTTAGGCAGGAATTTCCTCCGGCAACGAATGAATTACGGCCTATACTATAGATAAAATGAGGCAAGTAAAGGAAGTCGTGGATGCAAGAAAAAGCTGGAAAGCCATTTCCGCATTTTTTCCTAGCAACCAGGTATAAAAAGCGGGAAGTGGAAATGGAGATTTTGAATCCCAGATGCATTAGAGTGGAAAAAATGGTTTTGAGATTTTGGTATCGTTTTGCATTTATGAAGGATATTTAAACTGAAATGGCTTCTGGTTGGAGAAAGATGTGGATTCGCATCCAAATGCTGCATGCCAAAATGATCCGCCATGACATGTTGGGCTTTTCAGAAATGCCGGCTGTATATTGGCAGGTTGCCAAGTTTGTTGAAAACGATCCGAACTCGCATTTGAGTAGAAACATAAAAATGGCCTGCCCAAAACTGCTCTAGTACAGTAAGCCAATGCTGAACGAGTTTACATGATAATATATGATTCATAAATTCTAATCCCAGAAGCACGAATTGGTTCTCAATACACCAAGGGTACAAAATATACATAAAATTTGCATCGCCTACAAAGCCTAAATTATTGAGGCTAGAAATTTCTTTTTCCGCTTTTCAGAGCTTTCATGAGTTGGGTGTAATTTTTGAAACCGAAATTCTTTTCCATCGTGTCACTCCACCGTTTGTCTGTGTATTCTCAGATGGACGATTCGAGAGATTCTCTTCCTTGGCCTATTTTTCCACCATCCGTTCGAACGGTAGACACCAAAGACGGCGTACTATTCTTGCCCATCCAAAATTCATGCAAAGCATCGGCATCGAATTTTTGCTTATTTTTCGACATGAATTCGAAGGATGAGTAATAGAGAACTTTCGATAAATCGGCCCTCTTTAATGGTTGACCACGAATAAATATGGCCAGTTTTTGAATACACGACTTCAGATCGCGTTTCAAATTTTCGTACGGCATGAATAAAACATTCGAGTCGTTGACGTGAGGCCACCAGGAATTGACGAAATCGCAGTAATCAGTACCCTGCAAAGAATCGAGATCACGGGAGCTGCTGATATTCGAATTTTGAAAGCGCGCTCGCCAGTAATGTGTGTAAAAAGATTTTCTTTTGTCCGAATCCCCTGGTGAGGCCTATGGCAAATCTAAGAAACAGCTAATTTTCAAGCAAGATTTTTGGCGCGCAATTCAAAAATCTTGAATGTGGAACACTGCTGATATGGCATAGAAAGAGCTATGTTTTAGTTCTTACGGTAGCTGTAGTCGCATTGACAAATTCGTCCAGAGTCACATCCGCGTCTTCGCTGAGTATCCATCGTTTGCAAAATTTAACGAATGAATACGCCGCATCATACGGATCTCTGATCGTGATTATGAATCGAGTCTGGTCTGCTGGAATGGCTGCTGGTAGATGATCGTATGCGAAATGCGCCTTGAAAATCCTGGGCTCTGCGACTTGTTCAATATTCAAATCGACATTGGATGTTAGATTTACGGTAAGGATCGGGA
>JAQIWJ010000391.1:0-22370 GCA_034695185.1 Discolaimus major
AAATATAAAAGGATTAGTAATCATTCAATGTAGTCACCTGGTGGTGATAACGGTGCATTCAAAGATGAAAGATGATCCGTCTAATCAATTTAGGCGAATGCAAATTAGGATAGAGGAACAGCATAATAAAATTTTACAAATCACAGCTAAAATGATCAGAATTGTCAATGCTGACATGAGGCTAGGATTATGTAAATTGGATTCCCGTAAATTTTGACACATTACAGAAATTGAATGGAAAAGAAATGGGTTTAGTTAGCATTCCAACAAACCACATGGTAGAAGTATGTATAAGGAGATGCACAGAAAATTATTGGGGCGTCTCGCATGGACTAATTCATCGACCTAATTTAATCGTGTACTTGTAGGCTATTGAAAATAATGAGCCTAAATGCTTATTTTAAAAGTTAGCTGAATGTATAGCTTGACTGCCAGCTTTTCATGAGAAGCTAGGAATAAAAAGCCGAATGTATTTCCTAATTTGAAATTTAGATTGAATAGCATACAGTACTAGGAAAATTTACAATCACGCGTGTAAAAACGATGTCAGGCCCTGATCAGGAAATTATAATGGAGGGAGACCATGAAAAAAATTTGGCTACAAATGAGGTCAGAGACCCCTGGTGCCAAAAATCACTAGCTAAGGAAAAAATTTCGCCCCGATCCCAAAAATTTCCTCAACCCCAATTACAAAATAGCTGCTGGAGCCCTTTTTGAATTTTTTGGACCATGAGCGATGATGATCTGCCATATTTGAAGCGGAAATTTCACTTACTCGAAACGTCCTCACGACTTAATAAACCACTGGGACGACGATCATCACCTTCTGCCTCGTCTTGAAATCGTACCAAGGATTCTACAAAATTAAGTAGAAGGATTTTGTCAATCTGCACTGATAACTGATGTATTTAGTTTTTATATTTGCTAATTGATTTCGCACCTGACATGACTGACATGACATGGCTTCATGCCCACGGTGCCTGCTCGAATAATGGCCATGCATGCTGACCAATCTGTCAGTATTCATATCAGTGCGATGCAAAATTCTACTTACTCGAAACATCGTCAGCAGTGAAGAAACCATTACGAGCGGTACAAACACACTGTGGCTGTTGATCAGCTCCAACTTCCAAAAGGAATATATTGAGCCAAAGAATCAATACGAGAATGCCAATATTCATCTTGATATCGGCCAAATGATCGATTGGGAGGTACTGTGAAGAATAGAGCTAGCAACTGCATTTTATGCAATTTCTTACAATAATTTCCCAACGTCATCCTGTGACCCCTGAACATACAGAATCTATGCGGAGGTAGCTTCGTCGATGCCCATCCAGCTTGTGTAATTTTCCATGTTGAATTATTTGTACAGGTACATTTTACCTTTTGTATTACACTGGATACATTAAACTTTCTAGACTGCATCAAAATCTAGAATGCTATACCAGGAAATAATTTTGATGTCAAATGACACGATGAACACATTATTCTAACTTATACACCTCATTCCTGATTAGGAAATTGTGGTCATGAAGCTGGTCGATCTTCCTACTGATACTGGTAGCCAGTCGCCACATTGCTGACGATGCAGTGGACAAACAAGCATTTGTTATATTCCCTAAAATAAATCATTGTTGAGCAAATTTTTATATCCTCAAAATTTGCCTCCGATGTATGTGTATAAATTAGAGTTTTACGTCAGAGTGACGCAAAAAGTTCATCTGCTGCCATTTCATTACTGTATTGTACTTATGCAATATAATCAATGAGCGTCAGAAACATTTCAAAGACTCATTCAGATTATCACTGTGCTTACTGATCACACGCATTCCGATCCTGATATAGCTAGCTGATGATTAGCATGGAAAAAGTGATACTTTTCTCTTTTGGCACTGGCTGTCTAACAGCCATACGAATGCTAGCCATAACCAGCTGACCTCCATTTCCATGTCGATTATTTTTTAATCTATGCAAACACAGGCATTTCCATTTATTACATGGGATCATATTGTAGCTTACTTGAAACCAGAATTTTACACAGAAATATTTTATACTGTACTTCAGTGTATGATTTATGAAATCATCAAAATTTCACTCAGCGAACGACATGCCTCTATTCCTGGCCTTATCACCCTTCTCCATTTCATAACCTTGCTTGACTTTAGCGATAATATAATAAACCAATATCCTCCACGCGTGCAATGTTTCATTTCGCTTCTGACTAGCCGAAGTCAAGGCGGATAACATATTCGGTTTTGACGAACTGGCCACAACATACTCGCACATGGCACGTCTGAACATATCCCAATGTTCAGTTGTGATCACATTTGCAGCATATCCCAAATTCCTCTCGATTTGCGCATGCCTCGTGCCATACGAATGCAACAGAGGACCGGTAGAATCGTCCAGGCAAACGGTATTTTTAGGCTCATCCATATCCACTACGCTGCCAACGACGATTTCCAAAATATAATTGAACGCTTGTATATGCTTTTTCAAATTTCCTTCAGGCGCATCGTGCGCCTTATCCTTGTAATTGCCGAAATGCATCCTCATATCTGGATATTTATTGAATATCCATTGAAATATGAATGGACCCGGTTCGCCTTGACGACGTTTCGCCTCTTGCCAACATAATTTTATCAACTCCCTTTGTTGACCCGTCAATCGATACCCTTCCGAGGATAGCTCCAGCCTGGACAGGTCGTCGAAATTTGAGAATTTCTTCTTCACACTGCTGTGATTATCCTGTTGGACTTCCACGGCTCGATCAGCGGATGCGGCCGATGATCTGGTGAGACGTAATCGCCTTTTCTCCACTTCCGGTGCTCCTAATTTGAATCGATCGTCCGAATTCGCATTCGGACTGGGCAATAATGTGCTCGCACTGTTCCAATGCTGAGGTGGCATCAGATGATTGCCCAAATGAATCGGCGGTGCCAATTCTTGGATGTCCAAACACGAAATGGCTTCTCCCAATTTACTATCGTCCAATGAGGCCATACTGAATTCGTGTTCGTGTGATTTCTTATCAGTACGTCGCATGGATGCTGAACGTTGACGAGCGCTCAAAAGTAAACGAGACAGAGGCATATTTGAAATTGTAATCACACGTTCGAAAGTGGAGGAGAATCTAAAAAGAAGGCATGTCCATCCAATTGACTCGGTAGGTGGTGGAAAATTCAAACTAGAACAGAGACCCCATTAACGAAGTCCTTGACGACGCTAATCCTGAATCCAATAATCCATTGTATATAGGATGAATTTTTTATATTTCAAACGTGTTCAGCTTTATTGTGCCACCGTTTTATTCATAGCATATGTAAAAGGGGCAATAAAAGATGGAAAATCGATACAAGCCTGTCCTATGTATGATTAAAATAAATGGAACTAATGAAAAAGGCTTTGAAAAAGGTGTGCGTTCACAAAAGGATTCATATTGAAAATTTCTCATCTGGTCATTGTGAGATAAGTTTTTATTTTTTTAGGTACTAATTGCTTCAGGATTCATTTTTTAAGCAAAGCTTTTGGGACAGCCTCAGAGGCCATATAATTTGAACAGAAGCCCAGCTAGGATAACCACAGATCATCTCAGAATCTTGCAATCCCAAAAAGCCATCATTCAAAGCCAGCTAGGATAACCAAGGATCAGCTAACAGTAGAAAAAACTTTTCTAATCCTTAGTTACTAGCAAATGGATATAACGAATTTGTTGGAATGCCGAGCATGAAATTCGAGACGCCAACATTGAAGCTAGGAAGTCAAACAAAAAGGCAATTATAACCCCCATGTCAGGATCCATTAGTGAAATATAGGATAAGGAGAGAATATTTTTCTAGACATCTAGAATTTCCAATATTCCTGAAGAGCTTACATGCTCATAATGATATTTGGATTGGGATTTTGTGAGCGCATGAAGAGTTTTATTGAGCTTGAAAAACTGGCAATGAATGCAAAATGGAAATATTGGATACATGCTGCGTGAGAAAGAATATTGCGCAATGTGGACATAATGCGTAAAATTCATTGGCTTTTGTCCACAAGTTTTGCCAGAATCGAACTCGGAAAAATATTGCGCAATACAGTCACATGCAAATATGCATTTATGTTATCTACCATAAATTGCATTAGCAATTCTGCCTAATCACAATTCATGAACCCTAGAGTGAACTCCGAAAACAAAAGCACTCATCAATCATAGCAATACTAATTTTTATTCAACGATACCAGCACAATTACAATTATTGAGATGAAGCATTGGATACGTCATCCTTATCGGTAGGATTATCAACGTGATCATGTGTAAAGCTAATGATTGGCACCAACATTGTGGTCCTCCTTTCTTTATTCGTATGCGTAGATTTTTTCAAATTTTGACTACCAATCCCATTTCTCGCACTTTTTCTGCTCTTTGGTAGCCAAGACATATACGATTGACGACTTTTATTCTCATTTGAAGCTATGCTGACCAATGGTCTCGGTGTACTTCTGGAGTCGTCCATCGTGGAGGTTGGCCCCTTGTTGATACTAACTAAAATCAGTGAATTGCAGTACTTTTGAATACAATAGTGATAATTATGCTTACAGCATCTTTTGAACATAAATACAAAAGCGCCTCGAAATTTTCCAGATAATAAATTGTACAAGATCGGATTCACAGCAGAGTTGGCCATGACCATTGTCTTGGCGAATAGCAAGTACCTAGCAGAAAAGTTGCAATGCAATTTTTGCAGATTGATAATTTCGTAGGTGAATTTTGCAAGAATGGCAGGCAATTTGCCTGCATGGCACCTTTTTGGATAAGCTAATTTGGCATTACCATTTATCCAGCCACGGTGTGGCTGTGAATGAATTGTACACCACCAGACCTCGATATGGTAAACAGAATAATGCGAATGAGACCACAATCACAATGAGCATCTTGACTACCTGAAATGTATCTGATCTGTAATCGATTATTTGAAATGTCATGCAAGTGATTGCTGATAAGAAATCTTGCTTAAAACAGCAAATTTAAGTGCCTTCTTTGAACTCACTTGAGCCCTGGACTTTGTCAACTTAGCGCCTCTGTACGCCTGCCATTCTGACGTGGGTTTCGTTCTTGTCATTGTCACGAGATTCCCAGCATCCGGCGCCACCTGTCGACGGTCCACACATGGGCTTTTAGTGTACGAACTGATAGGAACGCTTTCACTTCGTTGACCGACATTTTTCAAATTCCCATTTCTGATCATATTCACACTACTGTCGCTGGCTCTACTCACGGCTGAGCGAACAGTAGTCGAAGCTAAGCGATTCAAATCCAGACCTTTTACGTCACTCGTGGACGCTGGCCAATCTTCAGGTTCGCTATTGTCGGAATCCATCATCGATGGTTGCGCATGCAAAGAAGTCTCTTGTAAACGTACATCGCATCCGGGATTCAATCGGGCTTTTCCCATCTTATTCGCACGATTCATTGGTTCAATATCGTCGCTTTCGTTAAACGAATTCGTTTGCTTCAATGCGGATCTCGATTTCTGCTCATTGGCCGTATGATGATGATGTAAATCGAAATATCCAGCTTTGACCAACGTCCTAGCCATCACGCCGTACAAAATCGTGTAGATCAATAACGGAACCCAATAGAACATGAACATATCGATAATATAAATGGCCATATAACTTTCTCTATTCAACGAATACGTGCATTGTACAGCGTCCGGCCAATCGGCGTATGGCAACGATTTCAAATCGGTCAAGAATAACCAGGTAGAATTGTACAGGACACTGAATGTCCATATACCAACTATGATGAATTGGGCTCGTTTCACTGTACAAATATATCTAGCTTTCATCGGATGCACGATTCCGATATATCTTTCCACAGTGAACGCGGCGATCGATAATGAACTAGCATTCATGGATAAATATGGTAGAAATCTCAACAATGCGCATCCCACTCGACCGAATACGAAAACGTTATCGGGTAAATGTATAGAAGATAATTCGCTGGGCGTTGTGGAGAGAAAGAATAAACAATCGGATAATGCCAATGAGACTAGGTAGCAATTGGTGGGCGTTTTCATACCTCGTACAGTCATAACTACGAGGATAACCATCAAATTGCCCACAACGCCGATGATTGTCAATGGGACCCATAATACGGATGAGACTATTCGATAATCCCAATCCAAATATGCGTCTGTACTGTTCATAGATGGACGTGGGATTGGGGATGTGGTGTTCATCTTGAATATGTTGAGAGTGATCAGATGATTGCTTACTGTGATGGCTGAAAATGATTATGATCTTATGCATAAGGCGATTTTATCCCTGATCAGAGGTACCCGAAATGATCTGACTGTGATCACATGTGTATGAAAATGATCTCACTGATCATATGCATGAAATGCAAGATCAGGAGGTGATTTTAGGACCTGATCACAGTTATTAGCATGATGATCACATTATGATCACATGCATATCAGGGCTTTTGATTCCTGATCATAGCTAAGAACAATGCCCCCGAAAAGTATCCTACATATAGATACAAAGCACTCATATCCTAGGTAAAAAGTGAAGCCCCCTCAGGTTTCCTCCATTTTTTGACATAACAAGGAACACAAATCCACCATTTTTTCTGTTCACACCTGCAGTGGATCTCTGTTTGTTTTTCTTCACTGAACCATTCCCCCTCTGGAAGCCTTTTAAAAATTTAGCACCGCCCCAGGATTAACTTATTACTCGAACCAGCAGGAAATGCATGCCAAACAGAAACTCACAAGCTTTAAGCCTGGAAATTGGGAAGATACCCAGAGATATTATTTTCTACGCCTCATATGGTTGTAGAGAAAAATAAACGGATGTTCGCATTGAATTGAAAAATAGCTTCAGTATGGATAATCAGATTTCATTTTAAGCGAGGGTGATAAAAAGTCAATCCCAAGATGGGCTAGCTAGTCTAGTCCGAAGCTAAAATTGTATTAGACAGCATAAAAAAACTGCCACTACAAGTTATTGCAACTGGCTTTTTTCGTACTCTGAAAAAGAATACTAGATCTTTTTAGCTAGTAAAAAAAGGATTGATTCCTGTTCATACCCGAGTTCTATGGGAAAACGACAAATTGGGCATATTTGAACTAAAGACAAGTACATGGGGTGCTCATCGATTTAAAAATAATGAATTCTTTTGCGCTAATGCACATTTCCGAGAATATTCCCGGAAGGGTAGTAGTGTGATACCTGCAGGTGCATATACCGATGTCCTTTTTTTCACAGGACGTGAGGAGAAAGCTATTTAGCAAAGTAAATAAAGCCAAGTTCCCTTCTCAATGCATCGAGGAAACTGTCTTTAAAAGCGCAAATACTCCTTGTAAAAGCCTGAACATTCCGAGTATGGATTACAAGAATTTTTCGAAAGTTTACGAGACAAATTTTTGACACATGTTGGGAACAACCTGACATAAGGCAATTTTACCTTGGACAGACCTTTTGAGTTTCAAATCATACACTGACTAATTAGCAAGGGATTTTAACAAGAAATTCAAAACTAGGATCCGGGTCAGATATCGCACGAATATGCTTCCAGTGCAATTGGAGAACAAGAGAAAAATGAAACCATCCAAGTCACAATTCTCGATAGCATGGGATTTGTCAGTGGGAAAAAAGATTGACGCCAATAGAATAAAAACTATGACACATGTGACACGAGGCATGGCCTTGAAACGGAAGACGACTGATCAATGAGGATTTCGACTTGTCAGCCACCTAATAGTATGCTAAAGCTGTACAAATGTCGGATGAGCGTGGGACTAGTCGCAGACGCTTGTAATGTGATCTGGTGAAGTAAATAATCGCATTTTCCCACAGTCCCTAACTGACTTTCAAGGATGCTGAAAAACTATCTGGCAGCACAAAGCCCGTGAAAAGGCTCAAAATGGCACACGTAGAGTGAGGAAAACGGATTTTTATAAATGCAATTTACAAGTGCATGTGATGAACAGCCAATGTTGGACTAGAAGCTGAAAACTTTCAAAAGGACCGTCATAGCCTCGTTCAACAAAAGCACTAAAGCTAGGTCGAGTTTGTTCACCTGACGCATGTATAATCCGTATACTAATCCATGTTCCTATTAACCAGATCCCATGCGTAAGCGGTAGATGCCAGCACAGGCTCCCTGGAGTGATGAAGAATATTTTACTCGATTGTCCGGAAAAATGGGTGAACAAGGTTTTGAATATTATACAAGCCTCCTTGCTTTTGTTAATTAAAATAAAACCCAAGGGCTAGAGGGGATATAGACTTGTAATTTTGCCAACCTCTGTTGCATGTCTTTCAAGACTAGCGATGAGGGTGCATATCAAATGACAGAATGGTTTTTTATGCCTAAAAGGTAGGCAGCGGCATATTTGTGAGGTCTTGGACGGAAATTATGCATTGTAGATATTAAGACACCGTAATCCAGATAATTATGCATGAATTTAAAATAATCATTGCAACATTTTATAAATGCTCGAATCCATATCACCATTATTTTATTGATCACATGTTCAGTGCGAGCTCATTTTTTCCAATCAAAATCAGCCATTGCAATGAGTAAGCTGATGCCCACAATCAGCAATCATATCTGATTGCAATCACATCATACCAGCACAGATAACTTTCCAACACGTAACATACACCTGGAATCACACCAAGTCACTTCGTTGCTAGCTCCATAAAAATCAATCCTCATATCCTCTCGAATGGGCTCGTAAATCTCATGATGCGCCCTGGAACCCCATAAGAAATCGGCATGATTGAAATCGTCCAAATAATACTTCCCAACAACGCTATTCAAAGCTGGTATCATATTTCGTACATCCATATCGTCGGATAACCAATCAGTGGAGCCCCAATACAAATCCACTGGCGTCCGCATTCGACTGACATTGTATTGATGAGGGGTCGCCTTGAAAAAATTGCTCAGAGATTTGGCAAAGGTCCAGGCTAAACTTACAGTGCCATAACGTTCCATATTCTTTACAATACCAAAATCGAAACCTTGCATTCTACCCGTGATGCTCATTTGGCCGAAATGAATCATTGTCTGACGAGATGTGCCGGCAGGCGTATGGGCAAGATAAACTGGAAGGCGTGTCTAAAAATTGCATTGATTTTTTGTGTTTTCAAACAAGCGTATCATGCAGTACTGTATTCAGTTGATTTGAACTCGGACCAGCGATCATGAATAGGAAATTTGCGCACACAAGATTCCCGACCAATTCAACTGTACCGCATAAATATTGGGTCATTTTTTGAGTTAACCACATCGGTGGTAAGAATTCTTCCAAACCAGCATAATAGAGGGCATGCTAGAAAATTATTGTTGGCATACTGTAACCGCTCAACTCATGTGTAAAATTCACAATTAGCTTACATCCCATTGATGCGTGGCCAGTGCAATTAAACCCAAAGCTCCTTTTATATGCTGCACCTGCATCACAGGTGCCAATGCATAGAATTTTTTCACCTAAATCATGAAAATTGCAGTGCTAAGAGCAGTAGTATTTTATACCTTTCTTGCAAATTCGAGATCTTCAGAGAATTGCGAAAAGCCCACAAGGGTGCCCATGGAATGACCCATGTAATATAGGCTAGGGGCTTTTGTGGTTTCTAATATAAAATTCACCATAGCTGGTAAATCGTATTTTGCCATTTCAGGCCAACTGAAGTCCCAGAATTTCATCTGAAAATGGCCCTTCACGCATGAATATTGTAATGGAAATCAATGCTTACCCTGTCCCTTATGGGTGACATTCTCAAATGCCTTTTCCCGTATCGATTGCCTCGAAAATTCCCAAGCCACACGTCGTAACCGGCGTCAGCAAATATGAAAGCTGCGTCTTGGTGAGGTAAATTACTAACCCATATGTCAGAGCTGAAAATTTCATGCATTTTGCTCTGCAAATGTCATCTGCAATTTAAACCTGACCTTCCCAATAATCCATGCTGAATAAGAATAACTGGCCTAGGCTTTTTCAGATTCTCTTTTACCTTTTTGGGCCTTGGTATTCTGAATATGGTCAAGACATATTCGTCTTTTGTAATAATGTCATGCCTCTCCACTTCATAACCCCACCGCTTTATGATTCCATCCTGATAAATGGGCTTGCTTTTGTAAAAAATTTTGAATCCCTGGCAGGGATTCGAACTGGGGAGTTGATCAAGACTGCAGAAGTACTTTATCCAGTACTCTACAGAGGGTCACTAGCTAAAACCATCCAATGTGACCAATGCCATTCTTACTGTAGTCATATACACTTCAGGATCGACCATTCCGAATTTCATGATATCAGGCAAAACATCGACCCATAACGAAATTTGACCCGATATGCCAAAATATGCATTCGCAATAATGAGTACAGCGATAAAACTGAATGCCCAACTCAAAAACATCATTACTGTTTTGACGAGATCATCGAGCTTACCGTTCACAATTCATTTTATTTCAGCTTAGCAATCCATGGCTGGTGAGGTTTTTATTTGATTTAGGATCATGAATTATGAATGATAAGTGACGCCATTGCAAATAACTTAGTCGCTATGTTTAAAAATATGTTGTGGGCTAGATTATGGCACCTGGAATTTATGATAATGTTGGCATAAGCAATAAAAAACGAGGTGTGAAAATAAATGGAGTGAGGATGTTCAGGTTTGGGATTTGGATAAGTTGAATGCTTCTGCTGTTTTATGGCATACAGTCGGGTCCAAAATTGTAGGTACATCTATAGTTGAAAAGGTACTAAATTTGCCATTTCTATCCATGTCTTTCTTTACGGCATGATGTGATATTTGGAACATTTTGATGTTTTCATACATTCTTTGTCATGCTGCATCTCGTGGTGCTATCCATTTTGTTCAAAAATGCTTCGTTAGAAAAGTGATTTTTGTGACCAATGGTCAAAGTAGGAAATATCGATGAAAATCAAGTTTGATCAAAGTGCAAAAATGCATATAACAAGAGGCATGATTTGGCTACCAGAATTTCACTGGACAATGCTCAATCGGTCAGGAGTCAGAAGAAAACTGATAAAGCAACTTGTACCTAAAATTCTGGACCCGGCTGTGTGCCCATGATCCAGTCAAGAATGGTGATTTTGCATGTGCATATGATACTGTAATCATCCCTATTCCTTATCTATCTATACACAAATTGCACGTTTATCATCGTAATCAGCATGTCTACTGTTTCTTTTTCATTCTACAAACCATTATATTTAAGAATAGCATACAGTAATTACGATTCCTATGGTTGTATATCAATATTTCATTGTACGAATGATTTGGCTGCCAGAATCTCACTGGACAATGCTCAATAGGTCAGGAGTAGGGAAGAAAACGGATAAAGCAATTTTGTATCTAAAATTTTGGACCCGGCTGTATGTTGTTCAACAAGTTCATAAAATACCTGTTTCCCAAAATCCGCTTAACTTGGGCGATGAAGCTAGAGCACCAATACTATTGGCATGTTTAGTATTGCTATAATGTATTCCACGCATGCACCGCCCTTCCACTATAGTGTACGTATCTCTTATTTGTTGTGGCCTGTTTGCATTGTTCAAGATACTGTATGTAAATGCATGGGCCAGCCGTACAGTTACATGGCAAGCCTTATCACTTTGGAACACATTTTTATCATTGCCAAGATTCTTACCAGTGCTAACCTAATGAACAGAATATATGCCTTCATCAAAAGCAAGCTCATCAATGAGTGAATACGTTTGGTGCAGTATTCTACATGGGCATTATATCATTTTGATCTTATGAAACCCATTGTAATTTTCCTAATCAGCATTTCCGACTTCACTTTGACCTCTAGTCCACTAATCTGCATTGGCTATTCACCTTAATTTCATACATGAAGCCTATTCTTCTTTCCTAATCGACTTGGCAGGCGTCTTGCTGACCTTGTACTTATTAGATCGCATTCAGCTAGTCTGCACCTACTTGGAAATAGCCCCGACAGAAATAAGCCATCAAACTGTATGAAAACTGCATCCTCTACGGTTGGGGAAATCGTGCTGTTTGTCAACATCTATTGTATATTACGTATATGTATGCAAGGTACTACTAGCATTGTAATTGCTTTCTGGTTATCTACTATCAATTGTTTTTATAGGAATTTTTTTATGAATTAAAATATCCTGATGATACACACGTGCATGCTCTCTGGTTTTGTACAGCATCATGACTGCATATGCCATGAAGAGCCAGCTCTGCCAGTAGTGGTCGAAGTTTGCTACCAGCGAAACTATTTTCGCCAACAGCAACTGAAGCTACTGCCTCGGTCAATCCTGTTTTGGTTAGCTAGCCAAGCGGTACCAGTTGATCCCGGATGGTTGACACCATAGCCAGCATTTGGAAAAACAACTTCAGTCAGTATTTTTTCCTGTGACTGCCTTTTCGATTGTAAGGAACTGAAAAAGGTATGCCTGGTCGCATTTTGCACATAATACCGAAAAATGGAAGTATGAATTCGAGAAAATGGAAGCACTGATTTCTTACAATATTTTGCTCACATGATATATACGTCTGTTTGCCAAGTATATGTAGTGCATTGAACCATGTTGCGATTTTGGTGTAGCATTTTATCTGGTCCAAGATTCAATGTTAGCCTGATGAATAGAGATATGTGCCCTCAACAATAGTATTCTAATAAATCTTGAATTCTGTGCCAATCTTCTATGCCTAATAAATCAATAGATATTGTGAATACGTTCAGTAAAGTAGTGCATGGGCCTTATAATTGTTTTGATCATATGAAGCCTATTGTAATTTTCCTAATCAACATTTCCGACGTCATTTCCGCCTCTGGTCCACTAATCCGCATTGGCTATTCGTTATAATTTGAATACGACATGAAATCTGTTCTTCTTTTCCAAATCAACTTGGCAAGATGGCTTAGTTGCTTGTGACCTGAACTGTACTTGTTAGGTCGCATTTGTCTGGTACGCACTTACTGTACAATCAGTGCGATTCTTGTGAATATATTCGGTACAATGACATAAATCTCTGCTTATTCACTGCACAGAGCATTGCTGATTATACAGTATTGTCCATGATTTTGATTATGGATTGTGCATGAAATGGTCAATGGCATAATGATTGAACGGCCTGTTGTACATAAAAGTAATATGATTGTTGAGTTATCACCTCAGTTGCAAATTACATTTAAAGTCAATCGATTTCTCACCATGACATCCTTCAACACAACCCATCCTGTTAATCTCATGCTATCCATAATCACTGGCACAATTGGAACCCTGGGTATACCAGGAAATGTATTCCTGCTGACGCTGATCCTATCAGAATACAAAACTCGAAAACCACACGAATGGCTTTTATTCACATTGACCTTTGGCGATTTCCTTTTGTGCTTGAATAGCGTAGCATTGGAAGCGCCATTCGTTCACGATGCGGATCATGTGGCGTGCCAAGTGGCAGGCGTCATAGAATATGCTTTTGGTGTAATCTCATTCATGACCCCACCATTGGTGGCGTACAATCGATATTTGTCTTTGTACGATAATCCCAGATATACTGCACTGTTCACCAATAGGAACGTCTTTATTGCATGGGCTGTTGTTTTAAGTTTGAGTTTTGGATACACAATCCCTTTCGTAATCAGTGGGAATGCGGGTCAGGATGATCTGGGCATATGCGGTTTGCGTATGGCCAATGGTCTATTGATAGGAATCTATTTACTGATTATGGTGATCGTTTTTGTCAGTTACGCATTGCTAGTATACTATTCTTGCAAGATTATCACAAAGATCAGAAATCATAAAAAGCAAGCGACCAGAAGCCGATTGCAGAGTCGATTGATCAATGAATCGCGTGAAATCATTACTGCGATGTTAGCCATATCAGTCATACCATTGGTCTCTCAATTCCCTGGATCCATGGTCAAATTGCTTCAAATTTTTCTACCACCATTCGATATCTGGTTCAGCAGAGCGATGATCTCGGTATTCCCATTGACCTCGTCATTGAACGCCTACATCACAGTTTATGTGGTCAAAGAGTATCGAAAAAAATTCCTCAAAGTCTTGAATAAAGTGGCACCAACTAGGAATTCAGTGGCGCCCATTGGAAGCCACGCTGGTCCAGGAACAATGGCATGAGGAAAAATTTTAGCTGAAATTTCGGCGATAAATTTCCTGTCTTGATTCATGTTTCACATCTGCACACTATTTAGTTTTGGAAACAGTGTATGGTGGATGTTGTTTCTAGAATAGTATAAACATTTATGCTTTTCCCTTTTCGTTTTGTATAGAAATTATGCGTGAATAACATAGTCACTTCGATTACTTAGTGGTATTTTATTGTCAACATTTATATAGTAGAGTTCAATAACTGTCTTCTTGGTTTAGTCGAGGTATAAGCTTCACTGATGGCAACCTTGCTGTTGAGTGAAAGTTACCATACTCCCAATGCTTTTTGTATAATATATCAAACATCCAAACATACTATCCAATCTTCTCTTCGTATCTCTACAGGCATAATTTACATGGGTGACACGCTTGTCAGAGGTTCAATGTTTATTGTGTACAGTAGATTTTAGGACAAGCATAAACTGTGTATCCATTTTATCATAAAGTGGATTTTCAAACTTTCATGTGCTGTGCAGCTGGGTGTTTTACCCATGAATACAATTCCATACTTGTAATAAGTTGTGGCAACAGTATAAGCTGCTACATAGTCAAGTTTTATGCAAATGCAATGATACCAATGTGGAATACTGTACAATAACATGAACTGTTTGCTGCTGCACTTGTCCAGAATTTACCAAATCATTATCACAGCAGTAGATCTTATCAATTATAAAGCAAAATGTCATGGCAACCATCAATTTTTATCAATCCATGCGCAAATTTCATTGTTTTGTTAGGGTTTGCTAGGATGGGTAACAATACTATTTGCGTAATAAAACGTTTTTTCATGAACATGTGCCATGCCTGAAATTAAAACACAATCTTATCAGTATGACAGACATGTTTGTATCTTGTTGGCTGACGTATTTTGTCTGTTGTGATAACCAACTTTTGGTGTTGTCCAGAACACACCTGTCATTCGATTTGAGTCAAAGTGACCGTGTCCAAAGATGCTAAGAAAACCATGCAAATTTTGAATTCACAAAATGTTCATGTCCGTCTTTATTGCCTCATATTTTCAAGTGCTTCAAGAAAAGCATGACATCATCAGACTATTATCACGATTGAGTACCCTGATCTTTCCTTCCCATTGGTCCAAAATCATTCAAAATATCATTGATGATTGGGTGGTAAATTTCGAACGGCGCTTTTGCACCCCACAAGAAATCCATATGATTGAAATCATTGAGGATTTTGAAATCGAATACGTTCTTCAAATTGGGTTTCATGTTTTCCACGTCTACTTGTGTTGCCAACCAATCAGTGGTACCAACGTAAAGGGCGACTGGAGTTTCCATGCGGCTAACATCATATTGCGGTGGTTGTGGCTAAAATTGCTGAGCTACAGTATGCTAGGTCAGCCAGAAAATGAGAATTCATACTGATCCATATCGATCCATGTTGTCGCCTCTTCCGAAATCATAACCCTCGATTCGACCACTCTTGACCATCTGACCGAAATGAATGAATGTCCTGCGAGATGTACCAGCCGGTGTATGAGCCATGTACACTGGCAGCCTGGTCTAAAAACTGACCATTATAAATTGGTCTCAATATGTCCAAATCTGCTTACAGCGTTCAATTGCCTCGAACTCGGTCCAGCGATCAAAAATAGCATGTTTCCACACAGGAAATGACCGACGAATTCAGTACTACCGCACACGTATTGAGCAAAATACTGGGTCAGCGCCATTGGTGGGAAGAATTCTTCCATGCCGGCTAACCAAAGGGTCCACTGAAATCAGGGATTTTTACTCATGCTGACCATTGGGCATACTGTAGCTTACATCGATCTGTGTTGAGGCTTTGGCCATGAGACTGACTGCGCCTTTGATATTTTGCAATTTCATAACCGGTGCTAGCGCGTAGAATTTTTTCACCTAAAATTCATGTACTTGAAAAAGCCAGTGCAACATCCAGCGCATGGCACCTTTTTGGCAAATTCCAAATCCGCAGAAAATTGCACGAACCCAGTCAAAGTGCCCATCGAGTGACCAACGTAATACAAATTGGGTGCTTCAGTTTTGGCCAGGATGAAATTGATAATGGCTGGGAGGTCGTATTTGGCCATTTCAGGCCAGCTGAAATTTCACTGCGATGCACAGTGCTGAGAATATTGTCGACATTTGCACTACATACCTGAAATCCCAGAATGCCTTCTGAAAAGAAGGTGATTACGTATAGCCATTTACAGTATCCTGATCAAAAAATACCTTATCATCTTTAGGGTTCAATGTAACATGCCTCTTTCCATATTTATTCCCACGGAAATTCCCAATCCATACATCGAATTTAGCATCGGCCGCCAGGAAAGGCAAATCTTGGATTGGTAAATTATTTACCCACATGTCAGAACTGAAAATACAGTCACCCCATCCATGATTGTAAAATGACAGAATCAGGCTTTTACCTTCCCAGTAGTCCATGTTGGATTAGGATCACTGGCCTCGGGGATGGTGGATTTTCTGTCGTATTCCTGGGTCTTGGGATTCGAAAAATGGTCAGAATATAACCATCGCCAGTCGTCACATTGTATGGTTCGGCTGTGTAATCCCATCGTCTGATCATGCCATCCTAAACCAAACCTTACTGACCATCGAAAATGATCACAGCAAATGTACTCACAGTGGTCATTTTCGTTTCAGGATCCTCACGTATGATGCCCAACAGAGCTCTTCCCATGCGATCCTGATCTTGCGATCCTTGAGGCATTGCTGTAGCCACAGCAAACAGTATGATCAATGCAAGAACGGAATTCATGATTAGAAGAGCAAAATGGGCAGGAATTGTAGATACCGACTTGATGCTTGCAGGTACAAGCGATACGAATGAAGCGATTTCTGGACATATGAAGGCATAAAACGACATGAGGCTGTGTCTATTCAAATTGAATGATGGTGCACCTGTCTTGTATACAATGGCCCATGTCATTCCTGGATATTTCGCTTGACGTCAATTAGATGTCAGCATGAGCTGTAGATAATTTATACAGACCAAAGAATTCTGCTTTCTGTTGTCTCAATGGCTGCTTGCTAATATTCATGATCACCCCCAGTGGTATGATGATCAGTAACAGAAGAATTATAGTTATTCTTGATCTGTGATATCGTATTCCCTTATTTATAACTTCCATCATTGATATTATTTAAAATCATGATAATATTAATATGCATGCTGATTTCTACATGTGTCACCATACTCAACCCCTCCTCTAAATACTGCAATCTTATCAGCAATCAATGAATGATCAATCCATGATTATTTTGCACTTCTCACAAGATTGGTGCATTCTGATGTGAACGATTGTGGATCATTCTTCCAGAATTCCATCCATCCAATAAACGCCTCGGCCGCTTTTCCAGTCAACCCTTTCAAATCATTCACTGCAGATTGACCGCATTTCGACTGGACATAAGGCTTGTAGCAATCCGATTTGCATTTCATAAACCTGGGAAAAGGTCTGATCATATTCAGGGTATCACAGGGGAAATGCTTACAAGCACACATTCTTATTGATTCCTTTTGTACGATCTGGTCCATCACCGAAATTTGCCAGGACTTCTTCGTACTTCTGCTTGTACTGACCACAACGACTTGCGCTTTCGCATGCGGTTTTATTAGCCACATGCACTTCTTTCAAGCATTGCCTATTCGTTTTGAAATCTAAAATAAATTGAAATTTTGGATTCAGTAAACAATGGCGTTTTTGGTTCACTTGAATCATGGCATTGATATTGCCAAGTGCTCATGTATTTGAGAAGATCCCTTTTCTGTTGAAAACGGCTACAATTTGTTTCCAAGCACCGTTTGAGGGTGTCGTATGTCCTGCAAGTGGTCAGTTCAAAATGGGTCTTCCTTCGAGCACCAGCGTACCTGCAAGCCTTGTTCAATTTCAATGGATCGAATTGGGCGTTCAATGTATGAAGATTCAGATCGTCTCTGCCAAATTGCCAACCCAATTCCAAAGTATGATTCGTGGGACCATAGCAATTACCGATGCATGTGAATTCTTGCTCCTCCTCCGATTCTGACGCTTTGATGATTTGGACGATGGCGACTAAATCAGAAATGTGATTGCACCAATAAGATTTGCGAAAGAAAACAAAAATATGGATCGATCCAATTGTTATGCTACTTGCCAAAATAATTCTCAGCAATGCAAGATCAATACTCACCCAATAAAATGATCAGCTTCATTTTCAAAGAACAAATGCGTTCAGAGAGTCCCAACCAACGCTTTCTCTTTCGAGATTTGAACACCCAACAGAAGCTATCTGGTTTCACCAGGAGAGCTATGCACTAAATTTTAGCAGATTCTGGAAGCATTATTCATGTGAACCTGGACCTGGGTAAGATTTGACAGTTGCAGCTGTCGTATTTTCTTGGCACTGCGAATTGCAATGCATCATCCTGGGTTTGAGCTCTCAATAGCAGCAGCACAATGTTATGAATCAGGTCTATGTTAGAATATGATTGATTTTAAATTGGTAAGCGAGACAAGAAAAGTGATTTGTATGCTAATTGAAAGCTAATGTGCAGTGATGATAACGGATCAAGGCCATGTTAACAAAACTGATGTTACAAATATATCATGCTATTCGCTACATATCCTTCCTATACACACATATCAAAGTGGTATCCATGTTTTCGGCCAAGTCAAATTCATTGATCATTGGCAGACCTAGCCTCAGACCTGGGACTCAAGAAAAAGATAACCAAAGGTCCTCGATGGCCATCTGGGCATATGACCTTATTATACGGTTCACTATCAGACATTACCAACATGCATGCTATAACTTTTCATACTTCTTTACACATCGTTTCGGTCAAAGATCGTAGTATCCAAGTTTTGGGTCAAGTCAAATTCATTGATTATTGCCAGTCCTTGTCTCAGCCCTAGGACTCGCTGATAAGATCCACAGGAGATGGTCATCTGGGTATATGAACTTATATATTCTTCAATTCACCTACTATGAATTCGCAAGGTATAGTGCTAGATATTTAACCAAGATTTTGGTATTACATGCAAAACATATGATTGGTACCATTGATTCAAAGAAAGAATAAGGCTACGAAAGATTGAAATATAAAAATGCATCGCTATCGATCAATCGATTACAGGTAGCAAGCCATTATTTGCAAAAATCGATTTTAGTTGCACAGACTTTCAAATGCACAATTGCTTCTATTGCATCATACCAATGCACAGACTAATTTCAATGATAAATATGGATCATGATCAAGCGATCAATGATACAATCACAAATTCCATATAATTTTTATATCCTCGATTATCGGACGATATATCTCGCATGCTGCACGCAAGCCCCAAATGAAATCCAAGTGATTGTAATCCGGAAAATAAACGCTCTCTGTGTCCTTCAGTTTTGGAAGCATTTCACTCAAATCGGCTTTAGTAGCCATGTAATCAGCGCCTCCCCAATAAATGGTCATTGGTGTTTCCAATGAGGTCAAGTTGAATTCGGATGGTGTATCCTAAATATGATGTCACACTGTAGGTTGCATCAGGGTCAAAACCCAGTATACTTTTCCATATTGAACCAAATTTCCAGCCTTTCCATAATCGAAACCCTGCAATTTTCCAGCTTTTTGCATTTGAGCAAGATGGAGCAATAATTTTGCTGACGTTTCATCCGGAGTGTGGGCATGGTATACTGGTAGCCTCGTCTGAAAATCGATCATTACGATTGTGATCAGTGCGAAATCAATGATCAGCTTACTGTATTCATCTGGAACGTATCAGGACCAGAAACACTGAACAGCATATTATTGCACAGTAGCTTTGCAAAGACGTCGAATTTGCAAATGCGTTTCCCAAATTGTGATGAAATGTCATTGATCCAACTTGGATGCAATTTGCCAGTGGCAAATCGATACTGATCCTTCAAAACCAAGATCAGGAAAGCTGCAGTGATTGGATCTAGTGACTGTACCTCTGGATAAAGCATATTTACACCATCCAATAATCGTCTCATATTGCCTTGGATATTTTTCATTTGCAGAATAGGCGCCAGTGCATAAATTTTTCTCACCTGAATCATCAAATCAATGCACATAGATAAGTTCAAGAATATTGCGCAACCTTTTTAGCAAATTCATGATCTTCTGATAGCTTTACGATAGCTGTCAATGCACCCACGCCATGACCAACATAAAACAGGCTGGATGCTCCTGTTTTGTTCAAAATGAAGTTGACTGTTGATGGTACATCATATTTTGCCATATCCGTCCAGCTGAAATGAGATATGATGCAGTTGGATAAGCATAAAACTGCCTGTCGGCAGGTTCGATTCCCACAGCAGGAATTGCTTTTTTGCCTTTTTGGATTGCTTACCTGAAGTTCCAATAAGCTTTCTGAAACATGTAAGTTTTGCATCAATAAAGGTAAGAATTGTAAAGAATTACATAATTTTCTTTCTCCATCAACGTCTCATGACCATTGCCATACATATTTCCTCTGCTATTTCCTAACCATACATCGAAGCCAGCCTCAGCAAGAAGGAAAGCTAAACTTTGGTGTGGTAAATTCATCACCCACATGATGGAACTGAAAAATCATGATTTAGAACATTGCCATGGGATAAATCTTGCATACTTTCCCATGAATCCATGCTGTAACAACACAACTGGCCTCGGTTCATCCAATAATTCAGTCACATTCTTTATTTGGAACATACGAAAAATTTTCAGGCGATATTTATCTTCTGTGACTACAGTATGCTGTTCTACGGAATAACCCCAGCGTTTTACAATGCCTTCCTGAAAATTCCTCCGAATCCCAGAAATTTCTGCCTTGAATATTGCGCAATCTTACCATATACATAGACACTTCGGGATCTTTAGCCAATCCCATGTAATCTGAGAACGAATCGAATCCCCAAAATGCATTGACCAACGATGGGATTAGAAAAATCAGAGTTGTGAACAGCATTTTCATCTGTGAGGCAATGTGAAAAGTAGGATTGATGTACGCCTTGTTTTTCACCGTTTTATAAGATTCTGCGCATGCACATGCGATTGCAATCGATTATGGATCGCAGCTGCAAACGCAGATGGTTGACCATACTTTTAAATGTTTCATGAGGCGGTTATAATATTTGAGTAAGTCAGTCCTAATAATATTGGAATGCTATGGCTTGCATAATGCAATGTGCATTTTCAGTGACACATGTTTGCCGAATAATTCTTCATTTTTACATGAATTATTCAATTCTATACTTGCAGCATGTCTTCAAATTTACAGTAAACATTTCAACAGCCACCCATGATCAATCAGAATGGCTTGCCAGCCTGTAGTTTGTGACACATTATTAATCTCACCGATATTTCATGATTGATCATACAGTATGCATGTTTGACATTACAATTATTCACTTTCACTTGTATCATCATTATATCCCCAATGATTTCATCACTTCCACCACCGGTTTCTGCTTAGTCTCAGCGAAATATTTC
Source organism: Discolaimus major (assembly GCA_034695185.1). Classification (NCBI taxonomy): domain Eukaryota; kingdom Metazoa; phylum Nematoda; class Enoplea; order Dorylaimida; family Qudsianematidae; genus Discolaimus; species Discolaimus major. The sequence continues at coordinate 21,654 of JAQIWJ010000391.1, forward strand.
AGCAAAATGAAGAAACATCCTATCAGTGGTATGATATAAAATTAGACTGGTGGCAGTCTAGTAAGCTTTAGGTCAAAAACCATGATTGCCAAGGAACCAAAGGGGGTGGTGAAGCCAAACTTGGCAGACCAATAGGGTCTGGTACCAAACTGATTCAGTCGGAGTTTCAGAATTTTAGCTCAATTAATTGGGGAGTAATTGATTTTCAAAGTGCAAAATCCAAAATGAAAATGGCCTATGACATCCACTGAGATAGCGTTCGAAGGAACCGTCGGACAGACACATTCAATGGCTTGATCGAATCTCCTACAGCCAGGGATGTGCCTTTTGATACTATCGTCTCAAAATTCTGCTTAATTAATTTTTTGCTAATTTAACATCGTTCGAACATGTGTATGTTTGGTTAGTCGTGACCGTTAAAACCGATTTTTGTCATACATGGTTGTAAATTTTACGCTTTTTGACCAATTCTTGTAATTGTCAAGTAATTAGAGGCTAACTGACGTTATAATATCATGTGTTTATTTTATAAACATAAATTAATCCGAAAAATCACGGTTTTGAATTTATTTATATTGCGAACATTCGGTTAGCCGTGTCCCTACAGTGCCTTTCCCTGCCGATTACGTCATGGAAGGAAAAGGCTGCGATTTAAGAGCTAAGCAAAAATGATTGAAAATCCGAGCATAAAGAAATTACAATCCGAGCAGAAAAATT